>CAMPDV010007767.1:0-32058 GCA_946699065.1 Loxodes magnus
AGTAACTATGTTTATCTTTCTGCAACAAACTTTACGCTGAATAAGAGTAACCATAATCATATTCGGGCTTCAATGAATCATAAAAGTATCCATCGCTATACTAGTAACTATATTTATCTTTCTGCAACAAACTTTACGCTGAATAAGAGTAACCATAATCATATTTGGGCTTTTCTATCAATGAATCTAATTAATAAGTATATTAGTATGAATATGGTTAATAATAGTTATAATAATCATAGTTATTTGCGAAATCTGATTGTCCTAAGACGTCATAATAATATGGTATATTATCATAGGTATATTGTGAGTCTTGGCTTTGCCTCTTATGTTTCTCTAAGAATTGCTACCCTCCACTTTTGTAACTTTGAATGGCAACAATCAGACATAGAAAGATTGCTAAAGTTCTTTACATTTGATAAATTACTATTTTGAAGCTGCTTATAAATGGAAGAGCTGATCGTTATAAATAGTTTTTTTTCATTATCACAGGGTTTTTTTTTATGTTCTAAAAAGGTGATATTTATAAAATGGTATTTTATTTTTGTTATATTAAAATTGATTAAGTTTTCTAGATATACTTATAAATAAAGCTTGTTTGTATAAATAGTTTTTATAGGTTTTAAATATCTTAGTTAATTTTTATATTCAAGTTTTATATTTTTTAGTTTCTCTTTATGATCCTACTCTTTATATTAGTACTTAGTTCAAAAATAAATAGTATCATTGTACAGACTTTGTAAGTCATTATTTCATTCACTTATTTTGATAGAAGTCAATATATAGATATATTACCCACCTTTCATAGTTTAATAGTCTTATAACAATCTCTTCTTTTTAATCATCTCTTTATTGGATATCTTTATGTATATTCTTTCTTAATTGGTCATTAAGCTACTCTTACTAAGATCACATCTTTTTAACCATTTTCAATTACAAAAACTTTAAAAAGGTTTATGATCTCCATTTGTGTTAAATTTTGTGGAATTTGTTAAGAGATCTCTATTTAGCATTCTCCCATAAAGCTTTTTAGATAATATCCTGAATAATTTTTGGCAAAAATGGAAGTTAATTATATGTTACTTCATTTCCCATGAATTAAAATTGAGATTTAACTGTTCAGACTTTTTTAAAATACTTATTCCTCCTTAATAATGTTCAACAATCAAGATTCTATTCTTTCCATGAGACTTAAAATCTCACTCTAGTAAAATTTTATTTTTACTCCTTTAATTTCTTGTACTAAATTATCTACTCTTACAATGTTATAATCGTCTTTAAATCTTTTACAAAGTATACTGTTTCCTTACTTCTTAATGTTACATCAAACTTAATTTGCTCTCATATACATTTTTTATTCTTAATAGTGTAGATTCTACGTAAAATCTAGTAGATGCTTTTTATTACAGTTTAAAAAAGATTGAGTAGTTCTTAATGTTGCAATAGTCATCTATGAATTTACAGTTGTATAGCAATAATCCACATATAATGAAAAAACGCTAACAAATATTATCTTAGCTAGTTCCTAGTGATTCTAGAGTCCATAGTGATAACTATCCTACATAATCTTCTGTAATTTCACTCTAAAAGTATTTAAGCTTAGTAAATCGAAAAGTTAATACCTATGTTACATATTATTTGATAAACAGCTAAGAAATCATATTGATATAGTTCTAAAATATATAATTTTAACTTAATAAATATAATTTTAAACCAAAATAAATTAAAAAATCTTTATAATCAATCAAGCTTCTACAACAAACTTTAAGCTAAATAAGAGTAACCATAATCATTTTCGGCCTTCAATGAATCATAAAAGTATCCATCACTATACTAGTAACTATGTTTATCTTTCTACAACAAACTTTAAGCTAAATAAGAGTAACCATAATCATATTCGGGCTTCAATGAATCATAAAAGTATCCATCACTATACTAGTAACTATGTTTATCTTTCTGCAACAAACTTTACGCTGAATAAGAGTAACCATAATCATATTCGGGCTTCAATGAATCATAAAAGTATCCATCGCTATACTAGTAACTATATTTATCTTTCTGCAACAAACTTTACGCTGAATAAGAGTAACCATAATCATATTTGGGCTTTTCTATCAATGAATCTAATTAATAAGTATATTAGTATGAATATGGTTAATAATAGTTATAATAATCATAGTTATTTGCGAAATCTGATTGTCCTAAGACGTCATAATAATATGGTATATTATCATAGGTATATTGTGAGTCTTGGCTTTGCCTCTTATGTTTCTCTAAGAATTGCTACCCTCCACTTTTGTAACTTTGAATGGCAACAATCAGACATAGAAAGATTGCTAAAGTTCTTTACATTTGATAAATTACTATTTTGAAGCTGCTTATAAATGGAAGAGATAATCGTTTTAATTAGTTTTTTTTTCATTATCACAGGGTTTTTTTTTATGTTCTAAAAAGGTGATATTTATAAAATGGTATTTTATTTTTGTTATATTAAAATTGATTAAGTTTTCTAGATATACTTATAAATAAAGCTTGTTTGTATAAATAGTTTTTATAGGTTTTAAATATCTTAGTTAATTTTTATATTCAAGTTTTATATTTTTTAGTTTCTCTTTATGATCCTACTCTTTATATTAGTACTTAGTTCAAAAATAAATAGTATCATTGTACAGACTTTGTAAGTCATTATTTCATTCACTTATTTTGATAGAAGTCAATATATAGATATATTACCCACCTTTCATAGTTTAATAGTCTTATAACAATCTCTTCTTTTTAATCATCTCTTTATTGGATATCTTTATGTATATTCTTTCTTAATTGGTCATTAAGCTACTCTTACTAAGATCACATCTTTTTAACCATTTTCAATTACAAAAACTTTAAAAAGGTTTATGATCTCCATTTGTGTTAAATTTTGTGGAATTTGTTAAGAGATCTCTATTTAGCATTCTCCCATAAAGCTTTTTAGATAATATCCTGAATAATTTTTGGCAAAAATGGAAGTTAATTATATGTTACTTCATTTCCCATGAATTAAAATTGAGATTTAACTGTTCAGACTTTTTTAAAATACTTATTCCTCCTTAATAATGTTCAACAATCAAGATTCTATTCTTTCCATGAGACTTAAAATCTCACTCTAGTAAAATTTTATTTTTACTCCTTTAATTTCTTGTACTAAATTATCTACTCTTACAATGTTATAATCGTCTTTAAATCTTTTACAAAGTATACTGTTTCCTTACTTCTTAATGTTACATCAAACTTAATTTGCTCTCATATACATTTTTTATTCTTAATAGTGTAGATTCTACGTAAAATCTAGTAGATGCTTTTTATTACAGTTTAAAAAAGATTGAGTAGTTCTTAATGTTGCAATAGTCATCTATGAATTTACAGTTGTATAGCAATAATCCACATATAATGAAAAAACGCTAACAAATATTATCTTAGCTAGTTCCTAGTGATTCTAGAGTCCATAGTGATAACTATCCTACATAATCTTCTGTAATTTCACTCTAAAAGTATTTAAGCTTAGTAAATCGAAAAGTTAATACCTATGTTACATATTATTTGATAAACAGCTAAGAAATCATATTGATATAGTTCTAAAATATATAATTTTAACTTAATAAATATAATTTTAAACCAAAATAAATTAAAAAATCTTTATAATCAATCAAGCTTCTACAACAAACTTTAAGCTAAATAAGAGTAACCATAATCATTTTCGGCCTTCAATGAATCATAAAAGTATCCATCACTATACTAGTAACTATGTTTATCTTTCTACAACAAACTTTAAGCTAAATAAGAGTAACCATAATGATATTCGGGCTTCAATGAATCATAAAAGTATCCATCACTATACTAGTAACTATGTTTATCTTTCTGCAACAAACTTTACGCTGAATAAGAGTAACCATAATCATATTCGGGCTTCAATGAATCATAAAAGTATCCATCACTATACTAGTAACTATGTTTATCTTTCTACAACAAACTTTAAGCTAAATAAGAGTAACCATAATGATATTCGGGCTTCAATGAATCATAAAAGTATCCATCACTATACTAGTAACTATGTTTATCTTTCTGCAACAAACTTTAAGCTAAATAAGAGTAACCATAATCATATTCGGGCTTCAATGAATCATAAAAGTATCCATCACTATACTAGTAACTATGTTTATCTTTCTGCAACAAACTTTACGCTGAATAAGAGTAACCATAATCATATTCGGGCTTCAATGAATCATAAAAGTATCCATCGCTATACTAGTAACTATATTTATCTTTCTGCAACAAACTTTACGCTGAATAAGAGTAACCATAATCATATTTGGGCTTTTCTATCAATGAATCTAATTAATAAGTATATTAGTATGAATATGGTTAATAATAGTTATAATAATCATAGTTATTTGCGAAATCTGATTGTCCTAAGACGTCATAATAATATGGTATATTATCATAGGTATATTGTGAGTCTTGGCTTTGCCTCTTATGTTTCTCTAAGAATTGCTACCCTCCACTTTTGTAACTTTGAATGGCAACAATCAGACATAGAAAGATTGCTAAAGTTCTTTACATTTGATAAATTACTATTTTGAAGCTGCTTATAAATGGAAGAGCTGATCGTTATAAATAGTTTTTTTTCATTATCACAGGGTTTTTTTTTATGTTCTAAAAAGGTGATATTTATAAAATGGTATTTTATTTTTGTTATATTAAAATTGATTAAGTTTTCTAGATATACTTATAAATAAAGCTTGTTTGTATAAATAGTTTTTATAGGTTTTAAATATCTTAGTTAATTTTTATATTCAAGTTTTATATTTTTTAGTTTCTCTTTATGATCCTACTCTTTATATTAGTACTTAGTTCAAAAATAAATAGTATCATTGTACAGACTTTGTAAGTCATTATTTCATTCACTTATTTTGATAGAAGTCAATATATAGATATATTACCCACCTTTCATAGTTTAATAGTCTTATAACAATCTCTTCTTTTTAATCATCTCTTTATTGGATATCTTTATGTATATTCTTTCTTAATTGGTCATTAAGCTACTCTTACTAAGATCACATCTTTTTAACCATTTTCAATTACAAAAACTTTAAAAAGGTTTATGATCTCCATTTGTGTTAAATTTTGTGGAATTTGTTAAGAGATCTCTATTTAGCATTCTCCCATAAAGCTTTTTAGATAATATCCTGAATAATTTTTGGCAAAAATGGAAGTTAATTATATGTTACTTCATTTCCCATGAATTAAAATTGAGATTTAACTGTTCAGACTTTTTTAAAATACTTATTCCTCCTTAATAATGTTCAACAATCAAGATTCTATTCTTTCCATGAGACTTAAAATCTCACTCTAGTAAAATTTTATTTTTACTCCTTTAATTTCTTGTACTAAATTATCTACTCTTACAATGTTATAATCGTCTTTAAATCTTTTACAAAGTATACTGTTTCCTTACTTCTTAATGTTACATCAAACTTAATTTGCTCTCATATACATTTTTTATTCTTAATAGTGTAGATTCTACGTAAAATCTAGTAGATGCTTTTTATTACAGTTTAAAAAAGATTGAGTAGTTCTTAATGTTGCAATAGTCATCTATGAATTTACAGTTGTATAGCAATAATCCACATATAATGAAAAAACGCTAACAAATATTATCTTAGCTAGTTCCTAGTGATTCTAGAGTCCATAGTGATAACTATCCTACATAATCTTCTGTAATTTCACTCTAAAAGTATTTAAGCTTAGTAAATCGAAAAGTTAATACCTATGTTACATATTATTTGATAAACAGCTAAGAAATCATATTGATATAGTTCTAAAATATATAATTTTAACTTAATAAATATAATTTTAAACCAAAATAAATTAAAAAATCTTTATAATCAATCAAGCTTCTACAACAAACTTTAAGCTAAATAAGAGTAACCATAATCATTTTCGGCCTTCAATGAATCATAAAAGTATCCATCACTATACTAGTAACTATGTTTATCTTTCTACAACAAACTTTAAGCTAAATAAGAGTAACCATAATGATATTCGGGCTTCAATGAATCATAAAAGTATCCATCACTATACTAGTAACTATGTTTATCTTTCTGCAACAAACTTTACGCTGAATAAGAGTAACCATAATCATATTCGGGCTTCAATGAATCATAAAAGTATCCATCACTATACTAGTAACTATGTTTATCTTTCTACAACAAACTTTAAGCTAAATAAGAGTAACCATAATGATATTCGGGCTTCAATGAATCATAAAAGTATCCATCACTATACTAGTAACTATGTTTATCTTTCTGCAACAAACTTTAAGCTAAATAAGAGTAACCATAATCATTTTCGGCCTTCAATGAATCATAAAAGTATCCATCACTATACTAGTAACTATGTTTATCTTTCTACAACAAACTTTAAGCTAAATAAGAGTAACCATAATGATATTCGGGCTTCAATGAATCATAAAAGTATCCATCACTATACTAGTAACTATGTTTATCTTTCTACAACAAACTTTAAGCTAAATAAGAGTAACCATAATCATATTCGGGCTTCAATGAATCATAAAAGTATCCATCACTATACTAGTAACTATGTTTATCTTTCTGCAACAAACTTTACGCTGAATAAGAGTAACCATAATCATATTCGGGCTTCAATGAATCATAAAAGTATCCATCGCTATACTAGTAACTATATTTATCTTTCTGCAACAAACTTTACGCTGAATAAGAGTAACCATAATCATATTTGGGCTTTTCTATCAATGAATCTAATTAATAAGTATATTAGTATGAATATGGTTAATAATAGTTATAATAATCATAGTTATTTGCGAAATCTGATTGTCCTAAGACGTCATAATAATATGGTATATTATCATAGGTATATTGTGAGTCTTGGCTTTGCCTCTTATGTTTCTCTAAGAATTGCTACCCTCCACTTTTGTAACTTTGAATGGCAACAATCAGACATAGAAAGATTGCTAAAGTTCTTTACATTTGATAAATTACTATTTTGAAGCTGCTTATAAATGGAAGAGCTGATCGTTATAAATAGTTTTTTTTCATTATCACAGGGTTTTTTTTTATGTTCTAAAAAGGTGATATTTATAAAATGGTATTTTATTTTTGTTATATTAAAATTGATTAAGTTTTCTAGATATACTTATAAATAAAGCTTGTTTGTATAAATAGTTTTTATAGGTTTTAAATATCTTAGTTAATTTTTATATTCAAGTTTTATATTTTTTAGTTTCTCTTTATGATCCTACTCTTTATATTAGTACTTAGTTCAAAAATAAATAGTATCATTGTACAGACTTTGTAAGTCATTATTTCATTCACTTATTTTGATAGAAGTCAATATATAGATATATTACCCACCTTTCATAGTTTAATAGTCTTATAACAATCTCTTCTTTTTAATCATCTCTTTATTGGATATCTTTATGTATATTCTTTCTTAATTGGTCATTAAGCTACTCTTACTAAGATCACATCTTTTTAACCATTTTCAATTACAAAAACTTTAAAAAGGTTTATGATCTCCATTTGTGTTAAATTTTGTGGAATTTGTTAAGAGATCTCTATTTAGCATTCTCCCATAAAGCTTTTTAGATAATATCCTGAATAATTTTTGGCAAAAATGGAAGTTAATTATATGTTACTTCATTTCCCATGAATTAAAATTGAGATTTAACTGTTCAGACTTTTTTAAAATACTTATTCCTCCTTAATAATGTTCAACAATCAAGATTCTATTCTTTCCATGAGACTTAAAATCTCACTCTAGTAAAATTTTATTTTTACTCCTTTAATTTCTTGTACTAAATTATCTACTCTTACAATGTTATAATCGTCTTTAAATCTTTTACAAAGTATACTGTTTCCTTACTTCTTAATGTTACATCAAACTTAATTTGCTCTCATATACATTTTTTATTCTTAATAGTGTAGATTCTACGTAAAATCTAGTAGATGCTTTTTATTACAGTTTAAAAAAGATTGAGTAGTTCTTAATGTTGCAATAGTCATCTATGAATTTACAGTTGTATAGCAATAATCCACATATAATGAAAAAACGCTAACAAATATTATCTTAGCTAGTTCCTAGTGATTCTAGAGTCCATAGTGATAACTATCCTACATAATCTTCTGTAATTTCACTCTAAAAGTATTTAAGCTTAGTAAATCGAAAAGTTAATACCTATGTTACATATTATTTGATAAACAGCTAAGAAATCATATTGATATAGTTCTAAAATATATAATTTTAACTTAATAAATATAATTTTAAACCAAAATAAATTAAAAAATCTTTATAATCAATCAAGCTTCTACAACAAACTTTAAGCTAAATAAGAGTAACCATAATCATTTTCGGCCTTCAATGAATCATAAAAGTATCCATCACTATACTAGTAACTATGTTTATCTTTCTGCAACAAACTTTACGCTGAATAAGAGTAACCATAATCATATTCGGGCTTCAATGAATCATAAAAGTATCCATCGCTATACTAGTAACTATATTTATCTTTCTGCAACAAACTTTACGCTGAATAAGAGTAACCATAATCATATTTGGGCTTTTCTATCAATGAATCTAATTAATAAGTATATTAGTATGAATATGGTTAATAATAGTTATAATAATCATAGTTATTTGCGAAATCTGATTGTCCTAAGACGTCATAATAATATGGTATATTATCATAGGTATATTGTGAGTCTTGGCTTTGCCTCTTATGTTTCTCTAAGAATTGCTACCCTCCACTTTTGTAACTTTGAATGGCAACAATCAGACATAGAAAGATTGCTAAAGTTCTTTACATTTGATAAATTACTATTTTGAAGCTGCTTATAAATGGAAGAGCTGATCGTTATAAATAGTTTTTTTTCATTATCACAGGGTTTTTTTTTATGTTCTAAAAAGGTGATATTTATAAGATGGTATTTTATTTTTGTTATATTAAAATTGATTAAGTTTTCTAGATATACTTATAAATAAAGCTTGTTTGTATAAATAGTTTTTATAGGTTTTAAATATCTTAGTTAATTTTTATATTCAAGTTTTATATTTTTTAGTTTCTCTTTATGATCCTACTCTTTATATTAGTACTTAGTTCAAAAATAAATAGTATCATTGTACAGACTTTGTAAGTCATTATTTCATTCACTTATTTTGATAGAAGTCAATATATAGATATATTACCCACCTTTCATAGTTTAATAGTCTTATAACAATCTCTTCTTTTTAATCATCTCTTTATTGGATATCTTTATGTATATTCTTTCTTAATTGGTCATTAAGCTACTCTTACTAAGATCACATCTTTTTAACCATTTTCAATTACAAAAACTTTAAAAAGGTTTATGATCTCCATTTGTGTTAAATTTTGTGGAATTTGTTAAGAGATCTCTATTTAGCATTCTCCCATAAAGCTTTTTAGATAATATCCTGAATAATTTTTGGCAAAAATGGAAGTTAATTATATGTTACTTCATTTCCCATGAATTAAAATTGAGATTTAACTGTTCAGACTTTTTTAAAATACTTATTCCTCCTTAATAATGTTCAACAATCAAGATTCTATTCTTTCCATGAGACTTAAAATCTCACTCTAGTAAAATTTTATTTTTACTCCTTTAATTTCTTGTACTAAATTATCTACTCTTACAATGTTATAATCGTCTTTAAATCTTTTACAAAGTATACTGTTTCCTTACTTCTTAATGTTACATCAAACTTAATTTGCTCTCATATACATTTTTTATTCTTAATAGTGTAGATTCTACGTAAAATCTAGTAGATGCTTTTTATTACAGTTTAAAAAAGATTGAGTAGTTCTTAATGTTGCAATAGTCATCTATGAATTTACAGTTGTATAGCAATAATCCACATATAATGAAAAAACGCTAACAAATATTATCTTAGCTAGTTCCTAGTGATTCTAGAGTCCATAGTGATAACTATCCTACATAATCTTCTGTAATTTCACTCTAAAAGTATTTAAGCTTAGTAAATCGAAAAGTTAATACCTATGTTACATATTATTTGATAAACAGCTAAGAAATCATATTGATATAGTTCTAAAATATATAATTTTAACTTAATAAATATAATTTTAAACCAAAATAAATTAAAAAATCTTTATAATCAATCAAGCTTCTACAACAAACTTTAAGCTAAATAAGAGTAACCATAATCATTTTCGGCCTTCAATGAATCATAAAAGTATCCATCACTATACTAGTAACTATGTTTATCTTTCTACAACAAACTTTAAGCTAAATAAGAGTAACCATAATGATATTCGGGCTTCAATGAATCATAAAAGTATCCATCACTATACTAGTAACTATGTTTATCTTTCTGCAACAAACTTTACGCTGAATAAGAGTAACCATAATCATATTCGGGCTTCAATGAATCATAAAAGTATCCATCGCTATACTAGTAACTATATTTATCTTTCTGCAACAAACTTTACGCTGAATAAGAGTAACCATAATCATATTCGGGCTTCAATGAATCATAAAAGTATCCATCACTATACTAGTAACTATGTTTATCTTTCTGCAACAAACTTTACGCTGAATAAGAGTAACCATAATCATATTCGGGCTTCAATGAATCATAAAAGTATCCATCGCTATACTAGTAACTATATTTATCTTTCTGCAACAAACTTTACGCTGAATAAGAGTAACCATAATCATATTTGGGCTTTTCTATCAATGAATCTAATTAATAAGTATATTAGTATGAATATGGTTAATAATAGTTATAATAATCATAGTTATTTGCGAAATCTGATTGTCCTAAGACGTCATAATAATATGGTATATTATCATAGGTATATTGTGAGTCTTGGCTTTGCCTCTTATGTTTCTCTAAGAATTGCTACCCTCCACTTTTGTAACTTTGAATGGCAACAATCAGACATAGAAAGATTGCTAAAGTTCTTTACATTTGATAAATTACTATTTTGAAGCTGCTTATAAATGGAAGAGCTGATCGTTATAAATAGTTTTTTTTCATTATCACAGGGTTTTTTTTTATGTTCTAAAAAGGTGATATTTATAAGATGGTATTTTATTTTTGTTATATTAAAATTGATTAAGTTTTCTAGATATACTTATAAAGCTTGTTTGTATAAATAGTTTTTATAGGTTTTAAATATCTTAGTTAATTTTTATATTCAAGTTTTATATTTTTTAGTTTCTCTTTATGATCCTACTCTTTATATTAGTACTTAGTTCAAAAATAAATAGTATCATTGTACAGACTTTGTAAGTCATTATTTCATTCACTTATTTTGATAGAAGTCAATATATAGATATATTACCCACCTTTCATAGTTTAATAGTCTTATAACAATCTCTTCTTTTTAATCATCTCTTTATTGGATATCTTTATGTATATTCTTTCTTAATTGGTCATTAAGCTACTCTTACTAAGATCACATCTTTTTAACCATTTTCAATTACAAAAACTTTAAAAAGGTTTATGATCTCCATTTGTGTTAAATTTTGTGGAATTTGTTAAGAGATCTCTATTTAGCATTCTCCCATAAAGCTTTTTAGATAATATCCTGAATAATTTTTGGCAAAAATGGAAGTTAATTATATGTTACTTCATTTCCCATGAATTAAAATTGAGATTTAACTGTTCAGACTTTTTTAAAATACTTATTCCTCCTTAATAATGTTCAACAATCAAGATTCTATTCTTTCCATGAGACTTAAAATCTCACTCTAGTAAAATTTTATTTTTACTCCTTTAATTTCTTGTACTAAATTATCTACTCTTACAATGTTATAATCGTCTTTAAATCTTTTACAAAGTATACTGTTTCCTTACTTCTTAATGTTACATCAAACTTAATTTGCTCTCATATACATTTTTTATTCTTAATAGTGTAGATTCTACGTAAAATCTAGTAGATGCTTTTTATTACAGTTTAAAAAAGATTGAGTAGTTCTTAATGTTGCAATAGTCATCTATGAATTTACAGTTGTATAGCAATAATCCACATATAATGAAAAAACGCTAACAAATATTATCTTAGCTAGTTCCTAGTGATTCTAGAGTCCATAGTGATAACTATCCTACATAATCTTCTGTAATTTCACTCTAAAAGTATTTAAGCTTAGTAAATCGAAAAGTTAATACCTATGTTACATATTATTTGATAAACAGCTAAGAAATCATATTGATATAGTTCTAAAATATATAATTTTAACTTAATAAATATAATTTTAAACCAAAATAAATTAAAAAATCTTTATAATCAATCAAGCTTCTACAACAAACTTTAAGCTAAATAAGAGTAACCATAATCATATTCGGGCTTCAATGAATCATAAAAGTATCCATCACTATACTAGTAACTATGTTTATCTTTCTACAACAAACTTTAAGCTAAATAAGAGTAACCATAATCATATTCGGGCTTCAATGAATCATAAAAGTATCCATCACTATACTAGTAACTATGTTTATCTTTCTACAACAAACTTTAAGCTAAATAAGAGTAACCATAATCATATTCGGGCTTCAATGAATCATAAAAGTATCCATCACTATACTAGTAACTATGTTTATCTTTCTACAACAAACTTTAAGCTAAATAAGAGTAACCATAATCATATTCGGGCTTCAATGAATCATAAAAGTATCCATCACTATACTAGTAACTATATTTATCTTTCTACAACAAACTTTACGCTGAATAAGAGTAACCATAATCATATTTGGGCTTTTCTATCAATGAATCTAATTAATAAGTATATTAGTATGAATATGGTTAATAATAGTTATAATAATCATAGTTATTTGCGAAATCTGATTGTCCTAAGACGTCATAATAATATGGTATATTATCATAGGTATATTGTGAGTCTTGGCTTTGCCTCTTATGTTTCTCTAAGAATTGCTACCCTCCACTTTTGTAACTTTGAATGGCAACAATCAGACATAGAAAGATTGCTAAAGTTCTTTACATTTGATAAATTACTATTTTGAAGCTGCTTATAAATGGAAGAGATAATCGTTTTAATTAGTTTTTTTTTCATTATCACAGGGTTTTTTTTTATGTTCTAAAAAGGTGATATTTATAAAATGGTATTTTATTTTTGTTATATTAAAATTGATTAAGTTTTCTAGATATACTTATAAATAAAGCTTGTTTGTATAAATAGTTTTTATAGGTTTTAAATATCTTAGTTAATTTTTATATTCAAGTTTTATATTTTTTAGTTTCTCTTTATGATCCTACTCTTTATATTAGTACTTAGTTCAAAAATAAATAGTATCATTGTACAGACTTTGTAAGTCATTATTTCATTCACTTATTTTGATAGAAGTCAATATATAGATATATTACCCACCTTTCATAGTTTAATAGTCTTATAACAATCTCTTCTTTTTAATCATCTCTTTATTGGATATCTTTATGTATATTCTTTCTTAATTGGTCATTAAGCTACTCTTACTAAGATCACATCTTTTTAACCATTTTCAATTACAAAAACTTTAAAAAGGTTTATGATCTCCATTTGTGTTAAATTTTGTGGAATTTGTTAAGAGATCTCTATTTAGCATTCTCCCATAAAGCTTTTTAGATAATATCCTGAATAATTTTTGGCAAAAATGGAAGTTAATTATATGTTACTTCATTTCCCATGAATTAAAATTGAGATTTAACTGTTCAGACTTTTTTAAAATACTTATTCCTCCTTAATAATGTTCAACAATCAAGATTCTATTCTTTCCATGAGACTTAAAATCTCACTCTAGTAAAATTTTATTTTTACTCCTTTAATTTCTTGTACTAAATTATCTACTCTTACAATGTTATAATCGTCTTTAAATCTTTTACAAAGTATACTGTTTCCTTACTTCTTAATGTTACATCAAACTTAATTTGCTCTCATATACATTTTTTATTCTTAATAGTGTAGATTCTACGTAAAATCTAGTAGATGCTTTTTATTACAGTTTAAAAAAGATTGAGTAGTTCTTAATGTTGCAATAGTCATCTATGAATTTACAGTTGTATAGCAATAATCCACATATAATGAAAAAACGCTAACAAATATTATCTTAGCTAGTTCCTAGTGATTCTAGAGTCCATAGTGATAACTATCCTACATAATCTTCTGTAATTTCACTCTAAAAGTATTTAAGCTTAGTAAATCGAAAAGTTAATACCTATGTTACATATTATTTGATAAACAGCTAAGAAATCATATTGATATAGTTCTAAAATATATAATTTTAACTTAATAAATATAATTTTAAACCAAAATAAATTAAAAAATCTTTATAATCAATCAAGCTTCTACAACAAACTTTAAGCTAAATAAGAGTAACCATAATCATATTCGGGCTTCAATGAATCATAAAAGTATCCATCACTATACTAGTAACTATGTTTATCTTTCTACAACAAACTTTAAGCTAAATAAGAGTAACCATAATCATATTCGGGCTTCAATGAATCATAAAAGTATCCATCACTATACTAGTAACTATGTTTATCTTTCTACAACAAACTTTACGCTGAATAAGAGTAACCATAATCATATTCGGGCTTCAATGAATCATAAAAGTATCCATCGCTATACTAGTAACTATATTTATCTTTCTGCAACAAACTTTACGCTGAATAAGAGTAACCATAATCATATTTGGGCTTTTCTATCAATGAATCTAATTAATAAGTATATTAGTATGAATATGGTTAATAATAGTTATAATAATCATAGTTATTTGCGAAATCTGATTGTCCTAAGACGTCATAATAATATGGTATATTATCATAGGTATATTGTGAGTCTTGGCTTTGCCTCTTATGTTTCTCTAAGAATTGCTACCCTCCACTTTTGTAACTTTGAATGGCAACAATCAGACATAGAAAGATTGCTAAAGTTCTTTACATTTGATAAATTACTATTTTGAAGCTGCTTATAAATGGAAGAGATAATCGTTTTAATTAGTTTTTTTTTCATTATCACAGGGTTTTTTTTTATGTTCTAAAAAGGTGATATTTATAAAATGGTATTTTATTTTTGTTATATTAAAATTGATTAAGTTTTCTAGATATACTTATAAAGCTTGTTTGTATAAATAGTTTTTATAGGTTTTAAATATCTTAGTTAATTTTTATATTCAAGTTTTATATTTTTTAGTTTCTCTTTATGATCCTACTCTTTATATTAGTACTTAGTTCAAAAATAAATAGTATCATTGTACAGACTTTGTAAGTCATTATTTCATTCACTTATTTTGATAGAAGTCAATATATAGATATATTACCCACCTTTCATAGTTTAATAGTCTTATAACAATCTCTTCTTTTTAATCATCTCTTTATTGGATATCTTTATGTATATTCTTTCTTAATTGGTCATTAAGCTACTCTTACTAAGATCACATCTTTTTAACCATTTTCAATTACAAAAACTTTAAAAAGGTTTATGATCTCCATTTGTGTTAAATTTTGTGGAATTTGTTAAGAGATCTCTATTTAGCATTCTCCCATAAAGCTTTTTAGATAATATCCTGAATAATTTTTGGCAAAAATGGAAGTTAATTATATGTTACTTCATTTCCCATGAATTAAAATTGAGATTTAACTGTTCAGACTTTTTTAAAATACTTATTCCTCCTTAATAATGTTCAACAATCAAGATTCTATTCTTTCCATGAGACTTAAAATCTCACTCTAGTAAAATTTTATTTTTACTCCTTTAATTTCTTGTACTAAATTATCTACTCTTACAATGTTATAATCGTCTTTAAATCTTTTACAAAGTATACTGTTTCCTTACTTCTTAATGTTACATCAAACTTAATTTGCTCTCATATACATTTTTTATTCTTAATAGTGTAGATTCTACGTAAAATCTAGTAGATGCTTTTTATTACAGTTTAAAAAAGATTGAGTAGTTCTTAATGTTGCAATAGTCATCTATGAATTTACAGTTGTATAGCAATAATCCACATATAATGAAAAAACGCTAACAAATATTATCTTAGCTAGTTCCTAGTGATTCTAGAGTCCATAGTGATAACTATCCTACATAATCTTCTGTAATTTCACTCTAAAAGTATTTAAGCTTAGTAAATCGAAAAGTTAATACCTATGTTACATATTATTTGATAAACAGCTAAGAAATCATATTGATATAGTTCTAAAATATATAATTTTAACTTAATAAATATAATTTTAAACCAAAATAAATTAAAAAATCTTTATAATCAATCAAGCTTCTACAACAAACTTTAAGCTAAATAAGAGTAACCATAATCATATTCGGGCTTCAATGAATCATAAAAGTATCCATCACTATACTAGTAACTATGTTTATCTTTCTACAACAAACTTTAAGCTAAATAAGAGTAACCATAATCATATTCGGGCTTCAATGAATCATAAAAGTATCCATCACTATACTAGTAACTATGTTTATCTTTCTACAACAAACTTTAAGCTAAATAAGAGTAACCATAATCATATTCGGGCTTCAATGAATCATAAAAGTATCCATCACTATACTAGTAACTATGTTTATCTTTCTACAACAAACTTTAAGCTAAATAAGAGTAACCATAATCATATTCGGGCTTCAATGAATCATAAAAGTATCCATCACTATACTAGTAACTATGTTTATCTTTCTACAACAAACTTTAAGCTAAATAAGAGTAACCATAATCATATTCGGGCTTCAATGAATCATAAAAGTATCCATCGCTATACTAGTAACTATATTTATCTTTCTGCAACAAACTTTACGCTGAATAAGAGTAACCATAATCATATTTGGGCTTTTCTATCAATGAATCTAATTAATAAGTATATTAGTATGAATATGGTTAATAATAGTTATAATAATCATAGTTATTTGCGAAATCTGATTGTCCTAAGACGTCATAATAATATGGTATATTATCATAGGTATATTGTGAGTCTTGGCTTTGCCTCTTATGTTTCTCTAAGAATTGCTACCCTCCACTTTTGTAACTTTGAATGGCAACAATCAGACATAGAAAGATTGCTAAAGTTCTTTACATTTGATAAATTACTATTTTGAAGCTGCTTATAAATGGAAGAGATAATCGTTTTAATTAGTTTTTTTTTCATTATCACAGGGTTTTTTTTTATGTTCTAAAAAGGTGATATTTATAAAATGGTATTTTATTTTTGTTATATTAAAATTGATTAAGTTTTCTAGATATACTTATAAAGCTTGTTTGTATAAATAGTTTTTATAGGTTTTAAATATCTTAGTTAATTTTTATATTCAAGTTTTATATTTTTTAGTTTCTCTTTATGATCCTACTCTTTATATTAGTACTTAGTTCAAAAATAAATAGTATCATTGTACAGACTTTGTAAGTCATTATTTCATTCACTTATTTTGATAGAAGTCAATATATAGATATATTACCCACCTTTCATAGTTTAATAGTCTTATAACAATCTCTTCTTTTTAATCATCTCTTTATTGGATATCTTTATGTATATTCTTTCTTAATTGGTCATTAAGCTACTCTTACTAAGATCACATCTTTTTAACCATTTTCAATTACAAAAACTTTAAAAAGGTTTATGATCTCCATTTGTGTTAAATTTTGTGGAATTTGTTAAGAGATCTCTATTTAGCATTCTCCCATAAAGCTTTTTAGATAATATCCTGAATAATTTTTGGCAAAAATGGAAGTTAATTATATGTTACTTCATTTCCCATGAATTAAAATTGAGATTTAACTGTTCAGACTTTTTTAAAATACTTATTCCTCCTTAATAATGTTCAACAATCAAGATTCTATTCTTTCCATGAGACTTAAAATCTCACTCTAGTAAAATTTTATTTTTACTCCTTTAATTTCTTGTACTAAATTATCTACTCTTACAATGTTATAATCGTCTTTAAATCTTTTACAAAGTGAACTGTTTCCTTACTTCTTAATGTTACATCAAACTTAATTTGCTCTCATATACATTTTTTATTCTTAATAGTGTAGATTCTACGTAAAATCTAGTAGATGCTTTTTATTACAGTTTAAAAAAGATTGAGTAGTTCTTAATGTTGCAATAGTCATCTATGAATTTACAGTTGTATAGCAATAATCCACATATAATGAAAAAACGCTAACAAATATTATCTTAGCTAGTTCCTAGTGATTCTAGAGTCCATAGTGATAACTATCCTACATAATCTTCTGTAATTTCACTCTAAAAGTATTTAAGCTTAGTAAATCGAAAAGTTAATACCTATGTTACATATTATTTGATAAACAGCTAAGAAATCATATTGATATAGTTCTAAAATATATAATTTTAACTTAATAAATATAATTTTAAACCAAAATAAATTAAAAAATCTTTATAATCAATCAAGCTTCTACAACAAACTTTAAGCTAAATAAGAGTAACCATAATCATATTCGGGCTTCAATGAATCATAAAAGTATCCATCACTATACTAGTAACTATGTTTATCTTTCTACAACAAACTTTAAGCTAAATAAGAGTAACCATAATCATATTCGGGCTTCAATGAATCATAAAAGTATCCATCACTATACTAGTAACTATGTTTATCTTTCTACAACAAACTTTAAGCTAAATAAGAGTAACCATAATCATATTCGGGCTTCAATGAATCATAAAAGTATCCATCGCTATACTAGTAACTATATTTATCTTTCTGCAACAAACTTTACGCTGAATAAGAGTAACCATAATCATATTTGGGCTTTTCTATCAATGAATCTAATTAATAAGTATATTAGTATGAATATGGTTAATAATAGTTATAATAATCATAGTTATTTGCGAAATCTGATTGTCCTAAGACGTCATAATAATATGGTATATTATCATAGGTATATTGTGAGTCTTGGCTTTGCCTCTTATGTTTCTCTAAGAATTGCTACCCTCCACTTTTGTAACTTTGAATGGCAACAATCAGACATAGAAAGATTGCTAAAGTTCTTTACATTTGATAAATTACTATTTTGAAGCTGCTTATAAATGGAAGAGATAATCGTTTTAATTAGTTTTTTTTTCATTATCACAGGGTTTTTTTTTATGTTCTAAAAAGGTGATATTTATAAAATGGTATTTTATTTTTGTTATATTAAAATTGATTAAGTTTTCTAGATATACTTATAAAGCTTGTTTGTATAAATAGTTTTTATAGGTTTTAAATATCTTAGTTAATTTTTATATTCAAGTTTTATATTTTTTAGTTTCTCTTTATGATCCTACTCTTTATATTAGTACTTAGTTCAAAAATAAATAGTATCATTGTACAGACTTTGTAAGTCATTATTTCATTCACTTATTTTGATAGAAGTCAATATATAGATATATTACCCACCTTTCATAGTTTAATAGTCTTATAACAATCTCTTCTTTTTAATCATCTCTTTATTGGATATCTTTATGTATATTCTTTCTTAATTGGTCATTAAGCTACTCTTACTAAGATCACATCTTTTTAACCATTTTCAATTACAAAAACTTTAAAAAGGTTTATGATCTCCATTTGTGTTAAATTTTGTGGAATTTGTTAAGAGATCTCTATTTAGCATTCTCCCATAAAGCTTTTTAGATAATATCCTGAATAATTTTTGGCAAAAATGGAAGTTAATTATATGTTACTTCATTTCCCATGAATTAAAATTGAGATTTAACTGTTCAGACTTTTTTAAAATACTTATTCCTCCTTAATAATGTTCAACAATCAAGATTCTATTCTTTCCATGAGACTTAAAATCTCACTCTAGTAAAATTTTATTTTTACTCCTTTAATTTCTTGTACTAAATTATCTACTCTTACAATGTTATAATCGTCTTTAAATCTTTTACAAAGTATACTGTTTCCTTACTTCTTAATGTTACATCAAACTTAATTTGCTCTCATATACATTTTTTATTCTTAATAGTGTAGATTCTACGTAAAATCTAGTAGATGCTTTTTATTACAGTTTAAAAAAGATTGAGTAGTTCTTAATGTTGCAATAGTCATCTATGAATTTACAGTTGTATAGCAATAATCCACATATAATGAAAAAACGCTAACAAATATTATCTTAGCTAGTTCCTAGTGATTCTAGAGTCCATAGTGATAACTATCCTACATAATCTTCTGTAATTTCACTCTAAAAGTATTTAAGCTTAGTAAATCGAAAAGTTAATACCTATGTTACATATTATTTGATAAACAGCTAAGAAATCATATTGATATAGTTCTAAAATATATAATTTTAACTTAATAAATATAATTTTAAACCAAAATAAATTAAAAAATCTTTATAATCAATCAAGCTTCTACAACAAACTTTAAGCTAAATAAGAGTAACCATAATCATATTCGGGCTTCAATGAATCATAAAAGTATCCATCACTATACTAGTAACTATGTTTATCTTTCTACAACAAACTTTAAGCTAAATAAGAGTAACCATAATCATATTCGGGCTTCAATGAATCATAAAAGTATCCATCACTATACTAGTAACTATGTTTATCTTTCTGCAACAAACTTTACGCTGAATAAGAGTAACCATAATCATATTCGGGCTTCAATGAATCATAAAAGTATCCATCGCTATACTAGTAACTATATTTATCTTTCTGCAACAAACTTTACGCTGAATAAGAGTAACCATAATCATATTTGGGCTTTTCTATCAATGAATCTAATTAATAAGTATATTAGTATGAATATGGTTAATAATAGTTATAATAATCATAGTTATTTGCGAAATCTGATTGTCCTAAGACGTCATAATAATATGGTATATTATCATAGGTATATTGTGAGTCTTGGCTTTGCCTCTTATGTTTCTCTAAGAATTGCTACCCTCCACTTTTGTAACTTTGAATGGCAACAATCAGACATAGAAAGATTGCTAAAGTTCTTTACATTTGATAAATTACTATTTTGAAGCTGCTTATAAATGGAAGAGATAATCGTTTTAATTAGTTTTTTTTTCATTATCACAGGGTTTTTTTTTATGTTCTAAAAAGGTGATATTTATAAAATGGTATTTTATTTTTGTTATATTAAAATTGATTAAGTTTTCTAGATATACTTATAAATAAAGCTTGTTTGTATAAATAGTTTTTATAGGTTTTAAATATCTTAGTTAATTTTTATATTCAAGTTTTATATTTTTTAGTTTCTCTTTATGATCCTACTCTTTATATTAGTACTTAGTTCAAAAATAAATAGTATCATTGTACAGACTTTGTAAGTCATTATTTCATTCACTTATTTTGATAGAAGTCAATATATAGATATATTACCCACCTTTCATAGTTTAATAGTCTTATAACAATCTCTTCTTTTTAATCATCTCTTTATTGGATATCTTTATGTATATTCTTTCTTAATTGGTCATTAAGCTACTCTTACTAAGATCACATCTTTTTAACCATTTTCAATTACAAAAACTTTAAAAAGGTTTATGATCTCCATTTGTGTTAAATTTTGTGGAATTTGTTAAGAGATCTCTATTTAGCATTCTCCCATAAAGCTTTTTAGATAATATCCTGAATAATTTTTGGCAAAAATGGAAGTTAATTATATGTTACTTCATTTCCCATGAATTAAAATTGAGATTTAACTGTTCAGACTTTTTTAAAATACTTATTCCTCCTTAATAATGTTCAACAATCAAGATTCTATTCTTTCCATGAGACTTAAAATCTCACTCTAGTAAAATTTTATTTTTACTCCTTTAATTTCTTGTACTAAATTATCTACTCTTACAATGTTATAATCGTCTTTAAATCTTTTACAAAGTATACTGTTTCCTTACTTCTTAATGTTACATCAAACTTAATTTGCTCTCATATACATTTTTTATTCTTAATAGTGTAGATTCTACGTAAAATCTAGTAGATGCTTTTTATTACAGTTTAAAAAAGATTGAGTAGTTCTTAATGTTGCAATAGTCATCTATGAATTTACAGTTGTATAGCAATAATCCACATATAATGAAAAAACGCTAACAAATATTATCTTAGCTAGTTCCTAGTGATTCTAGAGTCCATAGTGATAACTATCCTACATAATCTTCTGTAATTTCACTCTAAAAGTATTTAAGCTTAGTAAATCGAAAAGTTAATACCTATGTTACATATTATTTGATAAACAGCTAAGAAATCATATTGATATAGTTCTAAAATATATAATTTTAACTTAATAAATATAATTTTAAACCAAAATAAATTAAAAAATCTTTATAATCAATCAAGCTTCTACAACAAACTTTAAGCTAAATAAGAGTAACCATAATCATATTCGGGCTTCAATGAATCATAAAAGTATCCATCACTATACTAGTAACTATGTTTATCTTTCTACAACAAACTTTAAGCTAAATAAGAGTAACCATGATCATATTCGGGCTTCAATGAATCATAAAAGTATCCATCACTATACTAGTAACTATGTTTATCTTTCTGCAACAAACTTTACGCTGAATAAGAGTAACCATAATCATATTCGGGCTTCAATGAATCATAAAAGTATCCATCGCTATACTAGTAACTATATTTATCTTTCTGCAACAAACTTTACGCTGAATAAGAGTAACCATAATCATATTTGGGCTTTTCTATCAATGAATCTAATTAATAAGTATATTAGTATGAATATGGTTAATAATAGTTATAATAATCATAGTTATTTGCGAAATCTGATTGTCCTAAGACGTCATAATAATATGGTATATTATCATAGGTATATTGTGAGTCTTGGCTTTGCCTCTTATGTTTCTCTAAGAATTGCTACCCTCCACTTTTGTAACTTTGAATGGCAACAATCAGACATAGAAAGATTGCTAAAGTTCTTTACATTTGATAAATTACTATTTTGAAGCTGCTTATAAATGGAAGAGATAATCGTTTTAATTAGTTTTTTTTTCATTATCACAGGGTTTTTTTTTATGTTCTAAAAAGGTGATATTTATAAAATGGTATTTTATTTTTGTTATATTAAAATTGATTAAGTTTTCTAGATATACTTATAAAGCTTGTTTGTATAAATAGTTTTTATAGGTTTTAAATATCTTAGTTAATTTTTATATTCAAGTTTTATATTTTTTAGTTTCTCTTTATGATCCTACTCTTTATATTAGTACTTAGTTCAAAAATAAATAGTATCATTGTACAGACTTTGTAAGTCATTATTTCATTCACTTATTTTGATAGAAGTCAATATATAGATATATTACCCACCTTTCATAGTTTAATAGTCTTATAACAATCTCTTCTTTTTAATCATCTCTTTATTGGATATCTTTATGTATATTCTTTCTTAATTGGTCATTAAGCTACTCTTACTAAGATCACATCTTTTTAACCATTTTCAATTACAAAAACTTTAAAAAGGTTTATGATCTCCATTTGTGTTAAATTTTGTGGAATTTGTTAAGAGATCTCTATTTAGCATTCTCCCATAAAGCTTTTTAGATAATATCCTGAATAATTTTTGGCAAAAATGGAAGTTAATTATATGTTACTTCATTTCCCATGAATTAAAATTGAGATTTAACTGTTCAGACTTTTTTAAAATACTTATTCCTCCTTAATAATGTTCAACAATCAAGATTCTATTCTTTCCATGAGACTTAAAATCTCACTCTAGTAAAATTTTATTTTTACTCCTTTAATTTCTTGTACTAAATTATCTACTCTTACAATGTTATAATCGTCTTTAAATCTTTTACAAAGTATACTGTTTCCTTACTTCTTAATGTTACATCAAACTTAATTTGCTCTCATATACATTTTTTATTCTTAATAGTGTAGATTCTACGTAAAATCTAGTAGATGCTTTTTATTACAGTTTAAAAAAGATTGAGTAGTTCTTAATGTTGCAATAGTCATCTATGAATTTACAGTTGTATAGCAATAATCCACATATAATGAAAAAACGCTAACAAATATTATCTTAGCTAGTTCCTAGTGATTCTAGAGTGATAACTATCCTACATAATCTTCTGTAATTTCACTCTAAAAGTATTTAAGCTTAGTAAATCGAAAAGTTAATACCTATGTTACATATTATTTGATAAACAGCTAAGAAATCATATTGATATAGTTCTAAAATATATAATTTTAACTTAATAAATATAATTTTAAACCAAAATAAATTAAAAAATCTTTATAATCAATCAAGCTTCTACAACAAACTTTAAGCTAAATAAGAGTAACCATAATCATATTCGGGCTTCAATGAATCATAAAAGTATCCATCACTATACTAGTAACTATGTTTATCTTTCTACAACAAACTTTAAGCTAAATAAGAGTAACCATAATCATATTCGGGCTTCAATGAATCATAAAAGTATCCATCACTATACTAGTAACTATGTTTATCTTTCTGCAACAAACTTTACGCTGAATAAGAGTAACCATAATCATATTCGGGCTTCAATGAATCATAAAAGTATCCATCGCTATACTAGTAACTATATTTATCTTTCTGCAACAAACTTTACGCTGAATAAGAGTAACCATAATCATATTTGGGCTTTTCTATCAATGAATCTAATTAATAAGTATATTAGTATGAATATGGTTAATAATAGTTATAATAATCATAGTTATTTGCGAAATCTGATTGTCCTAAGACGTCATAATAATATGGTATATTATCATAGGTATATTGTGAGTCTTGGCTTTGCCTCTTATGTTTCTCTAAGAATTGCTACCCTCCACTTTTGTAACTTTGAATGGCAACAATCAGACATAGAAAGATTGCTAAAGTTCTTTACATTTGATAAATTACTATTTTGAAGCTGCTTATAAATGGAAGAGATAATCGTTTTAATTAGTTTTTTTTTCATTATCACAGGGTTTTTTTTTATGTTCTAAAAAGGTGATATTTATAAAATGGTATTTTATTTTTGTTATATTAAAATTGATTAAGTTTTCTAGATATACTTATAAAGCTTGTTTGTATAAATAGTTTTTATAGGTTTTAAATATCTTAGTTAATTTTTATATTCAAGTTTTATATTTTTTAGTTTCTCTTTATGATCCTACTCTTTATATTAGTACTTAGTTCAAAAATAAATAGTATCATTGTACAGACTTTGTAAGTCATTATTTCATTCACTTATTTTGATAGAAGTCAATATATAGATATATTACCCACCTTTCATAGTTTAATAGTCTTATAACAATCTCTTCTTTTTAATCATCTCTTTATTGGATATCTTTATGTATATTCTTTCTTAATTGGTCATTAAGCTACTCTTACTAAGATCACATCTTTTTAACCATTTTCAATTACAAAAACTTTAAAAAGGTTTATGATCTCCATTTGTGTTAAATTTTGTGGAATTTGTTAAGAGATCTCTATTTAGCATTCTCCCATAAAGCTTTTTAGATAATATCCTGAATAATTTTTGGCAAAAATGGAAGTTAATTATATGTTACTTCATTTCCCATGAATTAAAATTGAGATTTAACTGTTCAGACTTTTTTAAAATACTTATTCCTCCTTAATAATGTTCAACAATCAAGATTCTATTCTTTCCATGAGACTTAAAATCTCACTCTAGTAAAATTTTATTTTTACTCCTTTAATTTCTTGTACTAAATTATCTACTCTTACAATGTTATAATCGTCTTTAAATCTTTTACAAAGTATACTGTTTCCTTACTTCTTAATGTTACATCAAACTTAATTTGCTCTCATATACATTTTTTATTCTTAATAGTGTAGATTCTACGTAAAATCTAGTAGATGCTTTTTATTACAGTTTAAAAAAGATTGAGTAGTTCTTAATGTTGCAATAGTCATCTATGAATTTACAGTTGTATAGCAATAATCCACATATAATGAAAAAACGCTAACAAATATTATCTTAGCTAGTTCCTAGTGATTCTAGAGTGATAACTATCCTACATAATCTTCTGTAATTTCACTCTAAAAGTATTTAAGCTTAGTAAATCGAAAAGTTAATACCTATGTTACATATTATTTGATAAACAGCTAAGAAATCATATTGATATAGTTCTAAAATATATAATTTTAACTTAATAAATATAATTTTAAACCAAAATAAATTAAAAAATCTTTATAATCAATCAAGCTTCTACAACAAACTTTAAGCTAAATAAGAGTAACCATAATCATATTCGGGCTTCAATGAATCATAAAAGTATCCATCACTATACTAGTAACTATGTTTATCTTTCTACAACAAACTTTAAGCTAAATAAGAGTAACCATAATCATATTCGGGCTTCAATGAATCATAAAAGTATCCATCGCTATACTAGTAACTATATTTATCTTTCTGCAACAAACTTTACGCTGAATAAGAGTAACCATAATCATATTTGGGCTTTTCTATCAATGAATCTAATTAATAAGTATATTAGTATGAATATGGTTAATAATAGTTATAATAATCATAGTTATTTGCGAAATCTGATTGTCCTAAGACGTCATAATAATATGGTATATTATCATAGGTATATTGTGAGTCTTGGCTTTGCCTCTTATGTTTCTCTAAGAATTGCTACCCTCCACTTTTGTAACTTTGAATGGCAACAATCAGACATAGAAAGATTGCTAAAGTTCTTTACATTTGATAAATTACTATTTTGAAGCTGCTTATAAATGGAAGAGATAATCGTTTTAATTAGTTTTTTTTTCATTATCACAGGGTTTTTTTTTATGTTCTAAAAAGGTGATATTTATAAAATGGTATTTTATTTTTGTTATATTAAAATTGATTAAGTTTTCTAGATATACTTATAAAGCTTGTTTGTATAAATAGTTTTTATAGGTTTTAAATATCTTAGTTAATTTTTATATTCAAGTTTTATATTTTTTAGTTTCTCTTTATGATCCTACTCTTTATATTAGTACTTAGTTCAAAAATAAATAGTATCATTGTACAGACTTTGTAAGTCATTATTTCATTCACTTATTTTGATAGAAGTCAATATATAGATATATTACCCACCTTTCATAGTTTAATAGTCTTATAACAATCTCTTCTTTTTAATCATCTCTTTATTGGATATCTTTATGTATATTCTTTCTTAATTGGTCATTAAGCTACTCTTACTAAGATCACATCTTTTTAACCATTTTCAATTACAAAAACTTTAAAAAGGTTTATGATCTCCATTTGTGTTAAATTTTGTGGAATTTGTTAAGAGATCTCTATTTAGCATTCTCCCATAAAGCTTTTTAGATAATATCCTGAATAATTTTTGGCAAAAATGGAAGTTAATTATATGTTACTTCATTTCCCATGAATTAAAATTGAGATTTAACTGTTCAGACTTTTTTAAAATACTTATTCCTCCTTAATAATGTTCAACAATCAAGATTCTATTCTTTCCATGAGACTTAAAATCTCACTCTAGTAAAATTTTATTTTTACTCCTTTAATTTCTTGTACTAAATTATCTACTCTTACAATGTTATAATCGTCTTTAAATCTTTTACAAAGTATACTGTTTCCTTACTTCTTAATGTTACATCAAACTTAATTTGCTCTCATATACATTTTTTATTCTTAATAGTGTAGATTCTACGTAAAATCTAGTAGATGCTTTTTATTACAGTTTAAAAAAGATTGAGTAGTTCTTAATGTTGCAATAGTCATCTATGAATTTACAGTTGTATAGCAATAATCCACATATAATGAAAAAACGCTAACAAATATTATCTTAGCTAGTTCCTAGTGATTCTAGAGTGATAACTATCCTACATAATCTTCTGTAATTTCACTCTAAAAGTATTTAAGCTTAGTAAATCGAAAAGTTAATACCTATGTTACATATTATTTGATAAACAGCTAAGAAATCATATTGATATAGTTCTAAAATATATAATTTTAACTTAATAAATATAATTTTAAACCAAAATAAATTAAAAAATCTTTATAATCAATCAAGCTTCTACAACAAACTTTAAGCTAAATAAGAGTAACCATAATCATATTCGGGCTTCAATGAATCATAAAAGTATCCATCACTATACTAGTAACTATGTTTATCTTTCTACAACAAACTTTAAGCTAAATAAGAGTAACCATAATCATATTCGGGCTTCAATGAATCATAAAAGTATCCATCACTATACTAGTAACTATGTTTATCTTTCTGCAACAAACTTTACGCTGAATAAGAGTAACCATAATCATATTCGGGCTTCAATGAATCATAAAAGTATCCATCGCTATACTAGTAACTATATTTATCTTTCTGCAACAAACTTTACGCTGAATAAGAGTAACCATAATCATATTTGGGCTTTTCTATCAATGAATCTAATTAATAAGTATATTAGTATGAATATGGTTAATAATAGTTATAATAATCATAGTTATTTGCGAAATCTGATTGTCCTAAGACGTCATAATAATATGGTATATTATCATAGGTATATTGTGAGTCTTGGCTTTGCCTCTTATGTTTCTCTAAGAATTGCTACCCTCCACTTTTGTAACTTTGAATGGCAACAATCAGACATAGAAAGATTGCTAAAGTTCTTTACATTTGATAAATTACTATTTTGAAGCTGCTTATAAATGGAAGAGATAATCGTTTTAATTAGTTTTTTTTTCATTATCACAGGGTTTTTTTTTATGTTCTAAAAAGGTGATATTTATAAAATGGTATTTTATTTTTGTTATATTAAAATTGATTAAGTTTTCTAGATATACTTATAAATAAAGCTTGTTTGTATAAATAGTTTTTATAGGTTTTAAATATCTTAGTTAATTTTTATATTCAAGTTTTATATTTTTTAGTTTCTCTTTATGATCCTACTCTTTATATTAGTACTTAGTTCAAAAATAAATAGTATCATTGTACAGACTTTGTAAGTCATTATTTCATTCACTTATTTTGATAGAAGTCAATATATAGATATATTACCCACCTTTCATAGTTTAATAGTCTTATAACAATCTCTTCTTTTTAATCATCTCTTTATTGGATATCTTTATGTATATTCTTTCTTAATTGGTCATTAAGCTACTCTTACTAAGATCACATCTTTTTAACCATTTTCAATTACAAAAACTTTAAAAAGGTTTATGATCTCCATTTGTGTTAAATTTTGTGGAATTTGTTAAGAGATCTCTATTTAGCATTCTCCCATAAAGCTTTTTAGATAATATCCTGAATAATTTTTGGCAAAAATGGAAGTTAATTATATGTTACTTCATTTCCCATGAATTAAAATTGAGATTTAACTGTTCAGACTTTTTTAAAATACTTATTCCTCCTTAATAATGTTCAACAATCAAGATTCTATTCTTTCCATGAGACTTAAAATCTCACTCTAGTAAAATTTTATTTTTACTCCTTTAATTTCTTGTACTAAATTATCTACTCTTACAATGTTATAATCGTCTTTAAATCTTTTACAAAGTATACTGTTTCCTTACTTCTTAATGTTACATCAAACTTAATTTGCTCTCATATACATTTTTTATTCTTAATAGTGTAGATTCTACGTAAAATCTAGTAGATGCTTTTTATTACAGTTTAAAAAAGATTGAGTAGTTCTTAATGTTGCAATAGTCATCTATGAATTTACAGTTGTATAGCAATAATCCACATATAATGAAAAAACGCTAACAAATATTATCTTAGCTAGTTCCTAGTGATTCTAGAGTGATAACTATCCTACATAATCTTCTGTAATTTCACTCTAAAAGTATTTAAGCTTAGTAAATCGAAAAGTTAATACCTATGTTACATATTATTTGATAAACAGCTAAGAAATCATATTGATATAGTTCTAAAATATATAATTTTAACTTAATAAATATAATTTTAAACCAAAATAAATTAAAAAATCTTTATAATCAATCAAGCTTCTACAACAAACTTTAAGCTAAATAAGAGTAACCATAATCATATTCGGGCTTCAATGAATCATAAAAGTATCCATCACTATACTAGTAACTATGTTTATCTTTCTACAACAAACTTTAAGCTAAATAAGAGTAACCATAATCATATTCGGGCTTCAATGAATCATAAAAGTATCCATCACTATACTAGTAACTATGTTTATCTTTCTGCAACAAACTTTACGCTGAATAAGAGTAACCATAATCATATTCGGGCTTCAATGAATCATAAAAGTATCCATCGCTATACTAGTAACTATATTTATCTTTCTGCAACAAACTTTACGCTGAATAAGAGTAACCATAATCATATTTGGGCTTTTCTATCAATGAATCTAATTAATAAGTATATTAGTATGAATATGGTTAATAATAGTTATAATAATCATAGTTATTTGCGAAATCTGATTGTCCTAAGACGTCATAATAATATGGTATATTATCATAGGTATATTGTGAGTCTTGGCTTTGCCTCTTATGTTTCTCTAAGAATTGCTACCCTCCACTTTTGTAACTTTGAATGGCAACAATCAGACATAGAAAGATTGCTAAAGTTCTTTACATTTGATAAATTACTATTTTGAAGCTGCTTATAAATGGAAGAGATAATCGTTTTAATTAGTTTTTTTTTCATTATCACAGGGTTTTTTTTTATGTTCTAAAAAGGTGATATTTATAAAATGGTATTTTATTTTTGTTATATTAAAATTGATTAAGTTTTCTAGATATACTTATAAAGCTTGTTTGTATAAATAGTTTTTATAGGTTTTAAATATCTTAGTTAATTTTTATATTCAAGTTTTATATTTTTTAGTTTCTCTTTATGATCCTACTCTTTATATTAGTACTTAGTTCAAAAATAAATAGTATCATTGTACAGACTTTGTAAGTCATTATTTCATTCACTTATTTTGATAGAAGTCAATATATAGATATATTACCCACCTTTCATAGTTTAATAGTCTTATAACAATCTCTTCTTTTTAATCATCTCTTTATTGGATATCTTTATGTATATTCTTTCTTAATTGGTCATTAAGCTACTCTTACTAAGATCACATCTTTTTAACCATTTTCAATTACAAAAACTTTAAAAAGGTTTATGATCTCCATTTGTGTTAAATTTTGTGGAATTTGTTAAGAGATCTCTATTTAGCATTCTCCCATAAAGCTTTTTAGATAATATCCTGAATAATTTTTGGCAAAAATGGAAGTTAATTATATGTTACTTCATTTCCCATGAATTAAAATTGAGATTTAACTGTTCAGACTTTTTTAAAATACTTATTCCTCCTTAATAATGTTCAACAATCAAGATTCTATTCTTTCCATGAGACTTAAAATCTCACTCTAGTAAAATTTTATTTTTACTCCTTTAATTTCTTGTACTAAATTATCTACTCTTACAATGTTATAATCGTCTTTAAATCTTTTACAAAGTATACTGTTTCCTTACTTCTTAATGTTACATCAAACTTAATTTGCTCTCATATACATTTTTTATTCTTAATAGTGTAGATTCTACGTAAAATCTAGTAGATGCTTTTTATTACAGTTTAAAAAAGATTGAGTAGTTCTTAATGTTGCAATAGTCATCTATGAATTTACAGTTGTATAGCAATAATCCACATATAATGAAAAAACGCTAACAAATATTATCTTAGCTAGTTCCTAGTGATTCTAGAGTGATAACTATCCTACATAATCTTCTGTAATTTCACTCTAAAAGTATTTAAGCTTAGTAAATCGAAAAGTTAATACCTATGTTACATATTATTTGATAAACAGCTAAGAAATCATATTGATATAGTTCTAAAATATATAATTTTAACTTAATAAATATAATTTTAAACCAAAATAAATTAAAAAATCTTTATAATCAATCAAGCTTCTACAACAAACTTTAAGCTAAATAAGAGTAACCATAATCATATTCGGGCTTCAATGAATCATAAAAGTATCCATCACTATACTAGTAACTATGTTTATCTTTCTACAACAAACTTTAAGCTAAATAAGAGTAACCATAATCATATTCGGGCTTCAATGAATCATAAAAGTATCCATCACTATACT
>CAMPDV010007768.1:0-39148 GCA_946699065.1 Loxodes magnus
TAAGTTTATTATATTTAGCATAAAATTCTGTTTATTATCTAAAATGCTCTGTTAATTATGTTTGCTACTAGAACAAAAAAGCAGATAAACAAAAGTGATTAATGTTATATTAAAAACATATGATAAACATATCGTGCAAAGACTATTTGGATACCTATATGAACGTAGAGTCCTTATTCTTCATAATAGAAATTAAATAAAAAATAAATTATGCACTAAGTATGAATAATACAGTCAATTATAAATTTAAATCAAAAATGATGAAGATCAAAGCATTTATTAGTAACTCTTTTTTATATTCAAAAATGCCTTACATTATTAATTAAAATTACTATTTGAAAGTTCAAGTAGAATTAAACTTCCTCTTGCTTAGTAAAAAATATTGAAGCATTTTATAATTAACTAAATTTAAATTTTCTTCTGTATGGCTAACTCTAAAGAAATGTATAGCATAGTAATAGTGTATTACTAAGAAGTTCGCAAACCAATTTAGTTTTTATTTTCTATGATATCACTTTAAGGCGCCTAGAAACATAAAAAAGTTTTGGTTTATAATTCATGAACTATTTTTTGTAGCATAACTAGGCAGATTGTCTGCAATTGATTTCTGATAAAGAAAATAATAAAGAAAACTTGAAAGATATTAAAGAGATTTAAGTTAGCATTTAATAGTTTTAAATTTGAATATAATAATAATAATAAACTATAAGAGTTTTAATATTTGAAATATTGAGACATAATTACATAATTGCATAATTATTGGTAAATAACCATGCAAATTATGTTAAATTTAAAAGTCTCTGGATTTTCAATAACGGCTCTCTTTCACTCTCATCTTGATAAGGATTTGATTAGTTCATTAAATCTATTTATTGGTTTCTTTTAATAGAATTTATTTCTTCTTCACTCTAGTCTTTAAAAATCTTTAATCTTCTTCTAAATAACTATAGATGAAATATTTTTATGTACTTATCTAATTTAATCATCTTATTTTTGTTAAATATTGATTAATATAGCTTTAGTCATATAAAATTAGTTTTCTGCAATCCTTTCTAGTTATTATTTTTTGTTTATTAAAATTCTTAAAAATGTCTGAATAAAGATTACATTGGAAAATGTGCTAATATGTATCAAATTCCTATCTGCATAAGCAAAGTTGGTTGAATTATGTTTTGATATATCGCAGATTCAGTTCTTATTAAAAATTATAAGTATAAGTCCTTAGTTTATATTGTATTTAGTGTTTTTTATTAAAGGGAAAATATTTTAACTATTTTCTATTTAATCTACAAATATTTTTACTGTTTAAATTACTGCATTCCTTTAAAGGCATTCTTAAAAGAATTTGTTTAGATTTAAATAGTGAGATACTTATAAAGCTCTTTGAAGCATAAGTTCTTTAAATATCTAAATCATATTTTCAATGCTTTTATCTATATATTTCTTGTAGGGAAGGTTAAATTTATTGCACTTTTGAACCAAAAAGGTTATTTCTAAATTAGGATTTGCCCAGCTGAGTCGAGTGCATTTTCAGTAAAAACGCATAATTTTTTATGTCGAAGAGTGGATAAATGGAAGTCAATTTAGATAAATAAAACGAGATTCATTAAAAGAAGATTAAGAAGATTTGAAAGATAATCTTGATATAAGTCATTGTGAACTAGTAACTTTTCTAATCATTCCTTTAATTCCTGATATTACCCCTCAAAGTGTTATATTGCTTCAATATTCTACTTTGGGTAAAATGAAAGTTATACAAAGGTTCTTATAACTAATTGGAGATACAATACCATATTTGGAAAGTACAGCAGTCGTTTTCAAAATTGCTCTCCTCTATACAGAGTCCTTTTTTCACAATAATTTTTATAATTTTAATTGTTACCAAATTTGTAGCCTAGATAAGTGATTAAGTCTTTCTATGATATTGGAATTTCATAAATGTTTGAGTTAATTTAAGTTTCCTTCTCTTTTTTCTAAAGAAATTAAATCATTTCTCATTTCTTTGCTTTAATATTAAGTCTTACTCAAGTAAAAATATTGGCAGTGACTTTTAATAGTTTCTGGGAATTTTTTAGGAATCTGCAAATTCTATTAAACCCAAAAAACCACGCACAACAAAAGATCTGGAGCAAATATTAAATCCTAGTTTCTTTTAATTATCTTCTAAATATCTTATTACAATATCATAATACAGAATTGCAAATACAGGACCATGACTACTCCTTATAGAACACTATTATTAATCTTTATTGTTCCAGTAAGATATCCATCAATAATAAACTTGACGCAATATTGTTATAAAATGATTCTAGAGCAAGAATCAAGTTTAACGGAAGACTCAGTCTTCTTAAATGATCAATAATTAATTTCCTTTTTATATTATCAATCATCTTTTCTATATCTATTAAAGTATCAATTAGAAATTTTTTCGTGATCATCTACGATGTAAATCAGTGATTTATTAAACAGTTAATTTATTGATAAGTAGAACGTTTACGGAGAAGTCCAAATTAAGCTGAGTGTAAAATATTTCGTTCATATATATAATTATAAAGTCTTTAAGTAATTACCTTATCAAAAATTTTTAAGAAACAATTTAGTAAAGCAATAAATCACCAATTACTTCAAATATTTTTACTTCCTTATTTGAAAATAGGAAGCATATTATTTTTTTTCAAACCATTCGATATATTAAAAGTTCTAAACATATTATTAATAAAGCAAGTAATTTATATAATTCTTACCCTCCATATTTAATAAGCTCAGCTTTAAGACCATCACATCCTGAGGCTTTATTGTTTGCTAGCTAAGATATTATTTTTTTAATTTCAAATTCCGAAAAAAGAGGCATACTCTTAAGATGATTCAATTCCTAGTTGTTGATAAAAGACTTATTTTTATATATTCCATTTATCTTATTATTGGAAAATTCCAATTCTTCTTAGCTAAGATTTGAATGCTTATTAAAAACTTTAGTTTCTCAACTGTTTATAAATAGTTACTGTTAGTTTTAATTATAATTCATTTAGCTACTATTTTTTGGGTTTATTAGATTCTTAGCTTATTTAAGCATTACTTTAGCATCTTTATTGAGATCATAATACCTTTTCTTAGATTTTATTTTCAAAATTAGTATAAATAATGCCTATAGGATTTATTTTTAATCTAGAATAGTTTGCTAACCTCTTAATTATGCCTTCCATACAAAACAGGCTATTCTAATATGAAATATTGTCTTTTTTAGCTTAGATGAATAATTAAGTTAAATAGCTTGGCAATCTATAATAATTGCTTTTCTAGTTTTGCAATCCAATAGCTATCTCAGCATTATAAGTAATTAGGTCACTAATAAAATTATACTAACTCTCAACATTAACTTGATCAATCAACTAAAATTACTAATATTATCCTTCAAATAGACTTTAATAGTAGCTTTTTGTATTTAGGTCTTAAAATTTAAATCTTAAACAAAAAACGCTGTTCCTATTATTAATAAAATATTTTAAAATCAAATTTCAAATTAATACTTATAGGTAGATGATCAGAGTGTAGATTTGAATCTCGAATAACACTAAAATCAGTGAAGTCATCAAAATTTAAATGTTATGTAACTAAGAAATTTACAGTAGTTTTAATTATTTGCTCTATGAATAAAATTATTTGCTTACTAATCATTTAAAACTAATAAATCATTTGCTTCTATCAAATCCATTAATTTTTGCGTGTTACCATTGATTCCTGATGAATTATTGCTATAATTAGGAATTAAAGCCTCAAAGTCGCCACAGATTTATTTTAAATTATAAAATTAATTAAAATTTAAAGTAAATAAGAAAGAATAAAACCTTATAAAAGGTAAATTAAAACAATTTTATTGAAAGGCTGTCATTTAATCTAAGATAACTTAGACTTGTAGTTTTTTACTTATATATGATCTTTTTTAAATTCATTTTTATAGTAAGTAAATAGTAATTTTATTATAGATTTTTACTAAAGAAATATATATTTTTAATTAAAATTATTGCTTTTAATTTTCAATTGATTTAAGCTGTAAAATATAAGATTTTATTTAAAAATAATTAATTAAACAAACTATTGAAGGTAAGAAAATATAGACTTCTAGCTTTTAGATTTTATATCTAACCTGCTGTAAGTTAAATATTTTATACATGTTACCATTTAGTATTCAGTAGGAAATTATCTTGTGCAAGTTCTTCTATGCCAATGCTAATGCCCATTATTGTGATATATTGCTTTAGTTTTCTTCTAAATCTTAATTTTTTATCTTAATAATTGGATAGCATTCTATATATATCTAAGTGCTTATTTTAACTTTTATATATATTAAACCTAAATATTTTAAATAAGCTATTTAATAAATTAACTTAATATACATTAGATGTATTACTCTCAAGATAAAATAAAGTAAAATAAACAAAACTTTAATTTATTTTAATTGCTTTTCATATAAAAGAGAAACTCTCAGAAAAGAAAAATGAAATACAAAAGTTTAAATTTTAAATTAAATGAATATCTATTTATATAAATATTACTCTAATTAGTTATCTACTATAAGTTATTTAATTAGATATATTAAAAAATTAAAGAATTTATTAATTAATGCTTCTTAAAGAAGTTACTAATTATTTAATTTTTTTAATATAAGCTATTATTTACACTGGAACTGTCTAATAATTAAAATATTTATTGCTAAAATTAAATTTTTCTCATCATTATTTTCTAATATAATTATAGCAAATATTAAATTCAATTCTTATAAAAAAATCGAAAACAAGCAAAAGGATATTGAAGAAAAGAAAGCCAGGAAGCTTGCCCAAAAATAAATATAACGTCATATAAAAGAACTTACTGATCTTGACTCTCTTCCATCGGCAAAAGGAAAACGCCTTTAAGGGAACACTGAGGTGTAAGAATTGGATACAATCGATTCTTTAAGCAATCAAGTTTGAATTGAGATTAAAAATTTCTAGAAGCAGGATGAGGTAATATTTAATCTCGCGGAAAAGATAAACTCCTAAATACAATTGAAGAACTTAATAAGGAAACCAACTGCTAAAGAAATCAACTGATAAAAATTCAAGTAGTGACTATAGAACAACTCTGACTATAATCTTAATCTAGATCGAACAAAGTTGACATAATGTATATTGACTAAGATTAATATACATAGATCAAATAGAATTAATAAGAATAAAAATAATAATAGAACCTAATAACTAGAATAGAAAATATAAAAAATCACTTATACCCAGAATTTAAGTATCAAATCATCAAATATTAAAGATGCTGATTCTGCTACTCAAAGAACCATTTACTGAAAATATGCCAAAGCTTTAAGCAACTAAAGTGAAAGGAAGACTAAATAACGTGAAGAGAACTTACAAGGCTATATGTAACTTTAATGGAGTATTTAAGAAGAAGACTTTCAAAGAACCAAGGAGATTATCATAGTGGTTACCTCCCACATAAAAAACTTGGTTGTGGTTTCCACTATGTTAAAAAATTGGTAGAGAAAACCTGGTTTAGATTCCAGGGAATGCAAACTTTTTTGACTTTTAGTTAACTATTATTACTATTATTATTAAAATATTCTTAAAATAATTAAAATTTATAAAAGTTTATTAATTTAATTAAGTTTATTTGGAAAAGATAATTTTTAATTTAAATTAAAAATAGTGCTTATACGCAAAAAAAAGCAAAATATTAAATTTAATATAATAAATAATATCTATTACTTTTGGTGTTTTCTTACACTTATTAATCATAAATTTATTTATATAAATACTTTATCCTGCAAATATTCTTAAATATTTTTCTAAATATAAAATTTCTTTACTTTTAGTTATTTGTAGAATTATAATTTTATTTACTATTTAAAATATTTTCTCTCTAAATATTAAAATAAATAAAAAGTTAAAAACTAAATAATAATAGATAAATTGGTAATTTATTATAATATAAAGATAAATGAAAATAATTTAGAAAATATAGTTTAGTAACTATTAAAAGTTTAAGCAAGAAGCAAATAAATAAATAGTTCTTATAGAAATAATATAAACCATGTTGCAAATATTTTGTAAGTTTTATTTTAATTAGATATAATATTAATCAATTAAGCTAGAAAAATAATTTTATAAATCAAATTAGATCCAGACTTATGTCCTAAGAAAGAGAACTAAGCGCTTTCTGAAACATATCTTAAGACTAGAGTAGCTAATCCTAAAATTAGCTTCAGAAACAATCTGATCTGAGTATTAGACTGGAAATACTAGAAAAGAAATTAGATGAACAAAGGGGAGATCCAATGATGATTGAAGAGACCAATAGGAAGACTAAGGTTAAACTCCAAAAAGTAGTGAAGAAATGTTACTACTGCAATTCGACAGAACACTTATGAAGACGCTGCAAGGAATTCCAAAATTTCAAGACGTAGTACTGGAATAAATAAAGAACCATACAAGTACAGTAGAGGAAGAAAAAGAAATGTAGTAGAGACAAATAAGAGAAAGATTATACTTAAATGAATAAGGATACATTTACAAGAGAAAATTTAATTAGAAATAAGGCTAGATCCGGAAATGACAAGAGTAATGGGAGGAGAGAGGAGTAGAGACATCTACAACTTTATTTTTAACACTGGAGCAATCTGGTATCAAGCATGAAGAGATGAAAATCCTCGAAAATTGCTAAACTTAATTTATCCTATTATTATAAATGAAATTAGAAGGTTTGGTATCTGTAACTATAATAGTATTAATTTACCCATTTAAAGAAATTAAAAAAATTAATCAATAAGTAATTTAATACAAATATAAATAAAGCTTTAATATAAAACACTTTAACTATTTTAAATATCTTACTACTGTTTAAAATAATCAAATTAATTTTTATTTTATCTTTTATTTATAAAGTTTACTTTTAAACTAATGGATAGTTTTCCTTAAAAAAATGAAAAAGAACAAAAATAATTAAATTCAGAATTGGAAAAAATAGTTCCACTTATGCAAAATCCTATTTCTAAGAAAAATTTTAAAATTAAGCAAACCTGAAAATAATAATTATTCGTTCTCTAAACTTCCTTTATTACTAACAAAATACGAAGTTTTTCCTAACTTAAGTTATAAAAAGAAATTTTCTTGAAGTAAAGATATCAACTCATAAACATATCAATATTCTAACAATGGTAATACAGCTACTAAAATATATGCTTCTTCTTTTGATACTTTTTGTCTAGATTAAAATATTTGTGAAAACATGTTATATCATTTTGAGTTTGAAGTATTTTTGGAGGATACTTGGGAATGTAAACTTGGAGTTTTTAAATAATAATTTGACAATTGAAGATAATGCTTCTCTGATTCTCAATATGGGTGAAGTTTTTTCTTAGGAGCACATGAAATTAGACATAACTCTGGTAGTAATGGATCTTTTTATGGTAAAGATAAGTATGAACTTTCATAAAATTAAAAATATAAAATTGAAATGATAATAGATACTTGTAGAGGAAATCTTTCTTATAAAGTTAATGATAAAAATTTAGGAATAGCATTTAGCAAACCTTAAAATTTTACTGATGGTGATTTATATGTTGGAGTAAGTTTTTTTTGAAAAACTCAAGCATCACTTTATAATCTTGCAAAACAAGAACGTTTAAAGAAAATTCTAGCAATGAAAGCAAAAAAATTAAATCCCTTAAGATTTTTTAATTATTTAAAATATTTAATTTTTGAAATAACTAACTGTAAATTAGTAATAGATATCATATTTAAAATAAATACTTTTTAGATAATATATTTTCTTTCTAGAACATATGTATGAAAAATAAATTATTCTGCTTATTATATTTTTATAAATAACTAGCTTCTTAAAGAGTAAAATATATTACATAATTTTTATCTTAATGAAAAATAGAACCATCATATGAAAAAAGTACTAACCTTCTTTTTTGATTAAAATTATAAAAACTTTAAAAAATTAAAACTTTAAAATGACTGTTGTTTCGAAATAACACAATAGGAAAAAACATTGAATATTCTAAAAAGATTATATTCTAGTATAATTAAATGAAAATAAACTCTTAATAAATTAAAAAAAATTAATTTTCATATTTAAAAATATTATACTATAAGAGATTATAGTTAAACATTTATTTTAATAAATTAAATTCTAGTTATGCTAGAGAAAAAATAGATTTTATTCTACATTTAAAAATAAATATACTTTTTTTTGTCGAATTAAGATAAAAGAAATAAATCTAAAAATTTAAAATTAAAATTAATTTTTAATTTGCTATACTTGGATTAATTTTTTAAGCTCATATAATAGTTTTGTTAAAATAAATAGATAGTATTTATAAATTAGGTTTGAAAGTATAAATTTTTTTTATTAAAAATAGTAATTCTTAAATCTAAATCTTAAAAGACTATTTAAGAACAAATCTTTTAATTAATCTTCAAATTAATAGAAGATAAATAAATTTATACTAATTAACTAGAAATAAAAAAGCATTTATTTATTAAATATTATTGATTATCTACAATGATTAATTAAATATAAATAGATTTATCATTAATTTACATTTTTAAATTATTAATTACTATATTTAGATTTTACTTTTCAGATTAATTTTTTTCTATTTTTTGATACAGATTTAAATAATTTTAAATATTAATTTAATTTAATTTAATGAAAATCTTGCTCGTGTTAAATAATTAAAATTAAATAAATCATAAGTATTACTAATTATGAAAACAAGCTTAGACTATATAGTACGTAGCCCCTCAATGACGAACAGTTCTTTAAATTAAGTTATTAGTTTTACTGAAATACTTCTGGAAAATTACATGCATTCAAATTCTTTGAGTTGATCTTGCTTTCTTATAGGCATGGATCGAAATGACAAGCAAAAAATACAAACTTTAAAACACATTTAAACTTTTGTTTATCTATTGCTAACTGTTAGATTCCTCTCTTGACTCCTTCTAAGAGTCTTGAACAGTTCTTCGCATTATGGTCTTCTTCCTTTTTGCAGAAATAATGTATCTCAATGTGAGGATTACTCCTCCTTTTAAATAAATTATATATAATAAAATTTGAAGAAGAATAATTAATTTAAGCTAATAAATTTAATGAAAAATAAATTAAAAAAATAATTGCATAGAATAATTTTTTCTATTAAGTAAATATAAATCAGTTTTTTTCAGTAAAACGAAAAATATTAAAAGGAATAATGATACAAATTTTAAAGATTTTAGTAAGTTAATCCTTTTAGATTTATCTTAGAGGAATCATAGAAATATTAACTTAAATGTTTAAAAGTTTAAAAGTTTAAATCAGTTATTAATAAAATAAAATGGAAGGCTTAAAGAAAGGTTTCTACACCACCTCCAAGAAATAGGAGAGGAAACCAGAAGCCACTCTTAATCAGTCGTCTTACACTTAACCCTAATCTTCTTCTTAATAAGACTAAACTCCGAAAAAGTAATATTAATCTTCCTTACCCAGGGAAGAATATCCAATTGCTAGGACAAGCCATGAACTCACTCCGTCAACGCAGGAAAAGCCAAGGAAGCAGCCTAAGTCGGCTCTATGCTAGGAGGTGTCAGAAGTCTATCCATCCGGGTAGTTGAGCATAGAACAACTTATCAAGGTAGTCATAAACCTATAGGAAGAGGTTAAGAAGCTCAAGAGGGAAAATACGAAGCTAATGGATTTAATTGAGCAACAGGACTCAAGAGAGCTTCGAATGGCAAATTGAGAAAGGGAGCTTGTCACTCTCTGGAAGTATCAGTAGGAAGAGTTAAAACAGATGAGCGCCTCAATAAAAACGATACAAGATTATAATAAGGAAATAATATTAAGTTAGAGACAAGAAATTCCTAAGATCGACAAAATGGAAATAGAAGAAGAGCAGGTAATCAAGATGGAGCCGGCTAGAAAGATAAAGAAGAAATGTTACTTTTGTAAAACCCAGAATCAACTGTACAGAAGATGTAAGAAATTCTAGAAATTCAAGAAAGAATACTGAATTAAAAAAGAAAAGGAAAGGAAGAAACTGTATTGCAATAAAGACGGACAAATATACAAGAAAAAATAAAAACAATCAAGAAATTCAAGAATAGAGAAGATGAGAATTGGGACAAGAGAGAATCAAGAAGAAAAACCACCAAGATTAAAAACTTTTATTTTATGCGGCGGCTTGAAGCTACTGCAGAACATTTAAATTGAATTGATAGATTATAAATTTAAACAAACTAATAGTAAGAAAAATTATAAAATTAAAAATATCGGTTAAACAAATTAAAAATAATAGACTTTTTAAATAGAAACAATTTTAAGATATAAAAATAAATAAAAAAATAAAAAGTTTAAAACTATTAATTTCATTTAATTAGATAAAAATTACGAATATAAAACAATTTTAATTTAAGTTTAAGGTAAAAATTGATGAAGAATAAGATTTAGAAAATTATCTAGGAATAGTTTGTACCATGAGAATAATAAAGTAAAAATATCTTTAAATTTGATTGATTTTCATTGGAAATTCTCTTATTTTGTGTGATTAATTTCAGGATATTGAAAATAATCAAAGATTAAAATGAATAACAAAAAAATGAAAGCAGGCTTTCTATTTAATAAAGAAAAAGTTGATTTAAAGAAATAAAATTTATAATTGAAAAGATGGCGGGAGTTGAGAATGACATTCGTGACAACACTTTCTGGTTTTATGGCTAGGAACAAGTTCCTTTCCTGTCGCTAAGAAAATCCCTGGTCAGAGTCATTTTCTGAAGGGAACACTGTTTTTGAGATGATCCGCTCTTGGTAGGGGCTTGAAGCCTGGCTGCTCATAGCGATGGAGCTCCCTAGCAGCTGTGCCTGAAGCACAACAGGATATCCCCGTTATTCCATAAAAAGAGAGCGTCGGGTCGTGCAATCGGAAAGGAGTTTCCGGTCAAAAACTTTTTTAGTTGAAATTAATTAATTAAGAAATAAAACTTTCAAAAAGCTAAGAAAATATTATCTTGTTCTTTTAAATAAAAAGAGATTTTCCCATAAGCAAAAATGTAAGATTTATAGAAGACCGAAGAATAAATTTGCATTGGGAAATCAGCACTATTATACGCGAAATTAAATAGAGAATTTTGACAAATAAAGAAAGAATTAAAAATTGAGAAGATCTGTTAAAACTTAAAAGAAAGGCTTATGAGTTAAGAAAAAGATCTTTAAACTTAGTGATGTAATTTTGATAAAATTATATTCGATAATTGATAAATGCTTCAAAATACTTTCAAATTTATTTTGAACATAAGCCTCAATTCTATTTCTTACGTTATTTAAAATTTTTCCATTCGTTTCTTATTATCTTTTTCAGCTAATTAGCCTCTTCCTGTAGGTCCAACAACATTTTAATAAATTAATCAAAACTTATTTATTGCTCAGTAGTTAAATCAAAGATTTCCAATTGTAAAATATTATTAAGCTTACATTTTTTATAAAATTGAAAAAACTATGCTATTTAAATAAACTTGAGAATAAAAATATGCTAAAGTAAAAAATTCCTTACAAAGCATAATGAGGATAAAGCTTTTTATTAATTTTTATTTCTGAATAAATTAGCATTTTTAATTATTAAGAAATTTCCTTTTTTTTCTTTTTACTTCCCATAACTTAATAGGCCTTTAAAACTATTATATTATAATTTTATTTTAACATATTTATAATAAGAGATCATTGCTTAATTTTCTAACAATTTGGTAAAGGCACTTACGATTATAAAATTTAATCTATATAACGTACTATATTTGTTAAAAATCAATATATAAGTATTTATTAATGAAAATATAAAATACTAAAATAATCAAAATTACTTATTCAACATTTATAAACTCTCTTATCCTACTTAATCATTTTTGCTTATAATAAATAATTAATCTAATTTAAACAACATCAAGATTTATGTAATAAATAAAGATGATTAAAGAGCACATAGCACCTCGTTGGCGCGCAGCTCTTTCTATATAATATTAATTTTTTTTTTAATTTTCTACCATTTCTTTTTTAAATTCTTGTCGTCCAATGAATTTCATCAGTTTTTCCAAACGGAGAATCTCCTTATTAAAGATTATTCTGGAATCTTGAACTAAATGTTCCAGTCTTCTTGAATAAGATCCAAATTAGATTTAGTTGTTCAGTTATTAGCGGCACGTACAGAAAAACGTTCATACTACTAGCAAGAATCCTCAGGAAAGTTAGGCTTGTCTCTTCCGAGCTTGGTCGCTCTTCTCCTTGGTGGCATCTAATGCGCAATACAGTATACACTGCACCAAATTACCTACTAGTTTTCCTGATCGCGGCCAACATCCATATTTTAATAAATTAAAAATTTTAGTATTTTTTCTAATTTTTACTATTATAATAATATAAATATTTAAATTTAACATAATTTTAATAAGCTAGTTATAATTTAAATAGCTAAATATTTATGTTTATTTGATTAGTTTATCTACTAATTATAAACTTAAAAATGTAAGTTTATTTCTATTAATTATCATTTTTTCTCTATTTAAATTTAAAAACATTTTTGAGATTTAAATTAAGTTATACTCACTTTCAGTTTACTTTTAAAGGTCTGCTAAATTTTAAGCAAAAGCAAAATTTAGAATTAATAAGCTAAATTACAAAGAAATTATTTGGAAATAATAAGTAGAATTTAGGAAAATAAAATAAAAAAGTTTACAAAAGAAGAGTTAAACAAAATATAATAGTGAAATTATAAAATAAATTTAAAAGCATGAATTTATAATAAAAATTAGTTTTTCTTTATTTATTTATTTAACTTTTTTCTTTATAATATTTTTTAAATTTCTCAATGCTACAAAAATAATAAATAAAATACTAAATAAAAAAAATGTTTGAATTTTTCGAAATTATTCAGTAAGGGTCTTTTTAATTATTTTCAGGTTAGTTAATTTTTTTGCGAAAAGTAAAAAAATATAAGTTTTCAATCAAAATAATTCAAGTTTAAAAATTGCAAATTACTTTGTGTACCTAAGTCTTCTACAAAATTAACACATAATTAGTTTTCTTTTTATTTTTTGATAAATTTTCTAATTTCTTTATTTTTTATATTGTAATTTGATTATTAAATCTCCATTTGATTATGTATAGCTTTAATCATAAATTTTTTGTGACTTATTTAATTGAGTTTTCGAATTTAATATACTTTATCTTCTCTTCTGATCACTTATTTAAATACGAATGTAGAAACTTTTAATCTCAATTCTGTAATAAGGATTTTATTATTATTTAAGAATTAGTTATTTTTTATATCTAGACTGTTTATTTGCTAAGCTAGCTGCTGCAATGTATTCTATAATTTTATTCCCGGTTTATAAGGAGTAAATCTAGTATTTTATTTCTAGTTAGGAACAATTTTAAGGAATTTAGTTTGTTAGGTGTGTTTTTATTCATAATATTTGCAAATAATTTTTATAAGCTTTATTTTATTTATTTTTTGATTGCTTTTTTATTTTAAACTTTATTTTACATTTATTTTATAATTTCTTATCTTTATAATTACTAAAAGCAACTAGTTTATTAAATAGAAAATTATTGGGGTTATATTCATAGGAAAAAGCATAAAAATTAAACTTAAAATAATCATGACTCATGCAGAATATCTAAGCAAATTTGAGGTGAATATTTTTTTAAGTAATAAGCTCATAAGTGGTAAAGCAAATAAAGGACATTTCAAATAATAAATTAATTACGCTATAATTATCAAAACTGATAATTTTTAATAAAGGTTAAAATATTTAACTTTTAACAAATTGCTAAATATTTATATTTTATAATTAACATTATTAGTTATTTTTTTATTTGTCTATCTTTTATATAAAAAGGCAGATAAACATTATTTAATCTATCACAAATTAAAATTACCTATTATCATTTTATATTATTTATAGAAATATAACTAGATACATTTAAATTTAATAACCACAAAATTATCACAAATACTTCAAATAAAAATTAATCATTTTTAAATTTTGCTTAATAAACCAGCTCAATTTTTATTATAATAATAATACATTTTATTACACAACCTAGTTGGTGCGTAGCTCTTTCCATATATATCCATAATAATAATATAGAAAAAGCAATTTAAGCAAAAATAACTCTAAGTCAAAGTATTAGTATTTGTAATAATTTTTTGTAGAATAAACCTTTAAATAAATATAGCAAAATCATAAAATTATAATAAATAAAATATTTTATTTTAATTGCTTGCATCTTTAGTAAAGATAAATAAAATAAAAGCCATAAATAGTAACTAATTTAGTATTTTAAATATTTTTATATTTATCTTCAGTTTTTCTAAATCTGATAAAATGAAAGAAGAGATTAAGTAAGTTGAGATTGAAAATAAGTAATATTAACTTTGCAAAGTTTTATTTTTAAGGAAGATTCTAAAAGTAAAATAAATCAATGGGATTTATAAAAATTTCTCTAGATTACCTTTGCTTTTAACAAAATACGAAATTTTTCCAAACTTAAGTTATAATCAAAAATTTACTTGATTTCATAAAAGAAATTCTACAATGTATTAATGCTCAAATAACTTTAAAACAGCTACTAAGATAAAAAATTCTTGCTTTAATACTTTTTGCTTAGACTAACAACTTAAAAAGAATAAGATTTATCATTTTGAATTCGAATTCTTTATTGCAACTAATTGGGAATGCAAATTAGGAGTTTTTAAACCAGATTTCACTAATTTTAATTTATGTTTTTCTGATTCTCAGTTTGGATGAAGCTTTTTCTTAGGAGCGCATGAAACTCGACATAACTCTGGAAATGGTGGTTCTAGTTATGGTTAAGGTAAATATGAAGCTATGAGTAATTAAAACTATAAAGTTAAGATGTAAATAGATACTTGTAAAGGAGAAATTTCTTATAAAATAAACTATCAAGATTTAGGAATAGCATTTAGAGAATCTTAAAAATTCACAGATGGAAATTTGTAAGTAGCCTTGAGCTTTCATCATTAATAATCTAGTATTACTTTAATAAATAGCAAAATAATTAAGCCTTCTAAAAATAATTAGAAGCAGACATAAATTAATTGAAGACTTAATAAGATAATCTATTTTAATATATTAATATATAATAATTTTTAATATTTAATTTATAAAATTTAACTGTTTATTTTTAATTAAAGGTTATTAGCTAAGCGATAGTTTATTAAATTTAATTTTTTTCTAAAAAATTGAGCTTGAATTATGGTAATTTATTTATTTGAAATTTATTAAAATATAATTTATTGGAGTTTGATTTAAATACTTAATCTATATTAAATAAATTATATTCTATCAAAAAAATTATTTTTAATAACTGTAATCTTTTCAAAACTAGAAGCATTTAGTATTAAATCAATTAATTTTTCTTATAATACTCATTTTTTTAATATTTAAACATTTAAGATTGATATATAAAAACTAAATTTAAAATTTAGATTTAAAAATTATTTATATTTAGCATTCATCAAATTTATTTTAAAAACATTTGCTTATTACTAATGAATGATAAAAATAAATTTTTTACTAAATTTGTTCTTTTTTCTTTTTTAATAAATTAATAAACTCAACTTTAGCATATCAAAATAAGATCTGCTTTTAAATAAAATAAAATAGTTGATAATTTTAAAATAGCTTAATAATTATTAAATAATGATATTTATATCAGACTAATTCAATCAGATATCTTCTATTTTTTTAATTATTTTTTTGAATTAAAAATGGATAAAATATTCTCACGAAATTTATTAATTTTGAATATTTTTATTTTCTTTAATATTTAATAATAATTTTAAATTTTAATTATTTTTTTATACTAATGAATTTAAAGTTAAGATTAGTTTGGATTAATATGAGGCCCTTCAGCAACTGTCACAAAGGACTCCGTAATTTTGCAAACATTTAATTTAAAGCATTTAGTTATATTTGATTCATCCCTAATTTATTCTCTTATTGTATCTACTCACTTTGTCAGAATTAACACATTTTCAACTTAAAGATTCTTCCTTTTTTATTAAATTTCAATTTTCCTGTTGCCGATTTACATTCCTTTAGTATTATTTCTTAAATTTTAACTGCTTTCTCTTATCCTTTTTAAGTAATTATTTTTGAAAGTTAGAGCTTTTAACATCTTTTATGAGAAAATTATTTAAATAAAAAAGATATTTATCTTATTGGATAATTTTTTCTTTCTTTATTTCCTCTTTTGCTTCTAATAATTTCTTTAATTTTGCAATTCAATTTGTATCAAAATTATTACTATTTATATACTATTTTCTCATTTATCACCTTCTTCTTTTTGTTTCTAACCATAGTTTATTTATAATTGTTTAAATTTTATTTCTAAGTCCAAAATAAAATGATTCTCAATTTTATGACATTAAATTTAAGTCTAATTCCATAAATATTATATGTTTCATTAAATTTTAGAAATATTTATTTGAGTCTCTTGACTTATTTAATGAATTTAATAATATTTTTATATTTAATCAAATTTTTTAAGTTAAACTATATTCAGAAACCTGTTTATGCAATACTTACTTAATCTATTTTCTATAATTTGCTTCAGAGTTTCAAGAATCTAATAGTCTAATTTTGTTTAATTGCTTTTTAAAAGTTTTCTTTTATATAAAATTTTCTAAAATAAATATTGTTTATTTTTAACGTTTTCTTTATTTTATTCCTCCATTTTATTTTAATATTTTATAAATAAAATATAAAAATATATGAATACATAACAATTTTAAGCTAATCTATATATATCAAAAGCAAATAAAAAATTCCCTAATTTTAATTTAAAGATAAGTCTTTAAATATTAAAAGATATAAAATATTTGAAGCAGCAAGCTAAGAACATATTAACTATTTACTTTATAGGAGGCTTTTGAATATCCTTTTTAATTTTTAGATTAAATGTTTAAATAATAGCAGTTTCTTAATATTTTTGTAATAAATTAAATATTATTTTAATTAACATCAATATTAACAACTAAATATTCTTATTTCTCTTTTATTACAACTTCCAAAACTAAGATTTAAAATATTAAAAATAATAAAAAATACTAAATTTTATTAAATTATTTTACTTAAATTATTAGTTTGTTTTGTAGTAAAAATAAATATTTCAATAAATAATATTTCCTAAACTTAATATATTGTAAATTCATTATTTAAATACCTTGAGATCTCCTTAAAAAGTTTATTTTTCAAACTATTAATTAAAATTATTTAATCAAATCCTATAAATTTAAACCTTTATATTTTTATAATGCAAACAGATATAAATTAAGGTCAAATTGAAGATAAAGAATGATAATTTGCCAAAATTCTATTTTTAAGAAAACTTCTTAAAGCTTAATAGATAAAAAAAGTATAAGAGAGCTTCTATAGACTTCCGTTGCTATTGACGAAATATGAAATACTTCCTAACTTATGCTTTCATTAGCAATTTTTCTGATAAGAATCAAGTAATTCTGAAACGTATGAATGCTCTAATAACAACAAAACAGCTATAAAAACTCTAATTTCTCATTTTGATACGCTTTGTTTAGATTAAAAACTTAAAAAGAATAAAATTTATCATTTTGAATTTGAAGTTTTTATTAATGATACTTGGGATTGCAAATTAGGAGTTTTTAAAAATGAATTTACTGATTTTTCGTCATGTTTTTCGGATTATTTATGTGGGTGAAGTTTTTTCTTAGGTGCAAAAGAAACTAGACATAACTCCGGAAGTGGTGGTTCTAGTTATGGATAGATAGAATATGAACTTAAATTTAATTCTAAATATAAAATAGAAATGACAGTAAATACTTGTAAAGGAGAACTTTCTTATAAAGTAAATGACTAAGATTTAGGAATAGCATTTAATGAGCCTGAATAATTTACAGATGGAGATCTGTAAGTAGCAGTAAGTTTATATCATGATGCTAGTATAACGTTAAAAAATTACAAGATAAAAAATTGTGCTAAAAGAATTTAAAGATAAACTTAAAATAAAAAATTATTTAGTAAAACTATAATATAACTACTTATTAAATATTTATAATATTTTAATAATTATTAAATTTTTTACTTAGTTTTACATTTTTAAATAAGTAAACTAGCTCTATCATTTTTTATATAATATTAAATGAAATTTCTTAAGATACTTTTTTAAATAAATTAAATAATTAATGATTTACTATTATAGAAAATAATAGGTAATAAATTAAAGACTTTTAGATTAACTATCTAAATATCTAACTATCTAAATATAAATAATAATTAAAAAAATATGAAAAAAACTAAAGATTACTTAATTATTTTAAATAAATGATTACATTTATTTTTAAGATTTATTATGATTAACAATTAATAATCTAAAATATTTTAAATTAAACTATATATTAGTTTAGAAGCAACCATTAATTAGAATAAATATAATTAGTATAAATGCTAGTTACTTCAGAAATAAAGTATATAATTTAAAAATTTAATTTAAGTTTTTACTTTTTATTTAGGAAATATTTTTAAGTATCAATCTAATAGTTTTTTAAACATATAGTTGGAACTATTATAACCAAATTTAAACATTTTTTATTATATAAATAACATGTCTCCTATGAAATAGCAGAACTTCCAACTAAGCCAAATAGGTAACCAGACTTAAATAATTATTTCTACATGCTATAAATTGGAAAATTAGAAACTAGCAAAGAAGTTTAGATCTAAAATAAATAACTTAGTCTATTATGCTAATTATCAACAAATTAATCAATAAATAGAACTTTAAATAAGAAATAAGCTGATGGTCTCTCTTCTAATAGATGGAAATGTAGTTCAATACAATTGAAAGGAATTTAAGGCAAAACTTGGATCAGAGAATTATTAATGGAGCAAATCTAGATTAGCAAAAGAACTAAAAGAATAAAGAGAAAAACAGAATTTTTCATAAATCTTCGCACAAAAAAGAAAAGCTAAATTCTGAAAATGAAAAAAATATGGCCATTAGATAAGAAACTGCTACAAATTTTAATCAAATTAAGATTTATCAATAGGAAGATGTACTTACAACTTATTTAAGATTACTACATGAAAAATGGAAGATAATAAAAAAAATTTAGCCATATTTAGAAGCTCCAAAGATTATGGATGCACTGAGACGATTCGAGAATATATAATACGGTTTTTTTTCATATCTTTAGCTAGTTTAGAAAGCAAGAAAGTAATAAGAATTTATGATTCAGAGAAACTAGAAGAATTTGATTATTAAACCTATTAAGATAAAAAACTTTTTAAAAACTCTAATTAGAGATTAACCAAATAAAGGTGTCGTCACTTTAATTAATCATTATTATTATATATATAATAATTTAAATAGGGTGGAAAGCCCTTTCCTTCGGATGCTGCTTGGAGGCCCAGCTAGGCAACTAAAAAATGAGCGCGGACGGAGGATAAATCAGAGGAAGAGAAACAAATAAGAAGAGAAGGATGATGCGACAAGCTGGAGAACTCTGAATACCAGGAGAAAACCTTCTTCATCATAGGTCGGGGAAAGATGTACCCGTAATCGCATATTGCATCCTGTGCTTTGGAAGGAAAAATTGCAAGACGTACTGCAGGAAGAGAAAAAAAGGATAGAGACTCATAAAATTTTATTTTTCAACATTAAATAAAATTAATTTAAAGAACTACGAACCAACGAGAGTGCTACGCGGTCTATAATCCAATTTATTTATAGGATTTGGGATTTGAAGAATCTGATATGAGATATACTTTTGCGAAATATTTTATTTTGTTAGCATGTGAAAACTCTAAGATTATAGCAATAAAATCTGTTAATTTATAATTTGAAAATAATTGGATGTTTCTGTTAATTTCAAAATATTACTTAAGAGAGAATAAATTTCTCATTCTGTTGGTGAACTTTACATAGTTAGATTAGTTATAAATCTAATTTTTTGAAATTTAACTACTATCCCTCCAACTGACATTAACGTAAGATATGATACCAGGAAGTACTCATGAGTGATGAACCGAACAAGAATCTTGGTAGGAGCCAAGAGAGAAGAAAAAAACTAAAGAGGCATCAAGTAACGTTATTGATGAAAGATGTCAGATACTAAGGTCTCTTAGGAAGCATTCCATACACGCTCTTTAGAAGACGAGACATGCAAAGGATGCTAGCACTGGGGAGGATTTCATAAAATAATTTTTTATGACTTTAAAAATTTTTATTAAAGAACGGCACTCCATTGAGGTGCTATGAGCTCTCTAATCTTATTTATTTGATTATTTATTTATAATATTTTAAATAGGGAGGAGCAATCCTCCAACTGAGATTAACTTAACTCATAGTGTCAAGAAGTACTTCAGGAGCGACAAACTGAGGAAGAGTCTTGGCAGGTGTCAAGAGGAAAAGAACTGGAGGCATTGAGTAACTGTTGTTGAAAGATGCCAGAAGATTAGGTCTCTTGGGGTATCATTCCAGCCATGCCCTATTAGAAGACATAATTTTATTATGAGTACTTAAAAATATCATTATGCTTGGAATTGGAAAATTACTATCAATTTATTTGCAATTTATAATTTAATCTTACGTTTAGCTAATAAATTCAATTGTTATCCTTTTAATAAAATATTATAAAATTATTTGATTTAGTTCTGATAAATATCATAGCGATATAGATAATCAATTAGTATTTATAGTATTATATTTTTTAATTTAAACATTATTATTAGCTAATTCTGAAATATTTTTAAAATTAATTAAAAATATAAAAAACGTTACAAACTTAATTTGCCAAAGTTGAAATTTTAATTAATTAATTTTATAAAATCTTAAAATAATTATTATTTAATTATTACCCTTTTTTTTCTTTTTATTTATTATAAAAAATTCAAAAATATCGTTATTAAGAGTGATTATTTTAGATATAATAACATAACATAGTAAAACATAATAAATTAATGTAATGCCATTGTAATAGGTTTTTTACGAATTTAGCTTTAAAATCTGAAAATTTTCTTTTTATATTATTATTTTTTATATCTCTTGAGTCATAATAATTACAAAATTTGAACTTTTTGGTTATCCGAAATTCATGAATCTTGAATAAATGACTACATTCCCTAAAATTTGATACCAGAATAAAAAATTAAATAAAGGGATTTTTTCAAGTCTTTCTTCTTAATAAAAATATTTTACTTAAAGGTTAAAAAAGGATTTTGCTTTCCCCAGGATTTTCGATCTGTTTGAAGTGACCATATTTTTTGAAATGGTTGATTTCCACGGTTTTTTTGGTAAGGAAGACAATTCGGAAACTTATTCTTTGTATGAGATTCCTTAAAAACTTTTCTTTTATACACTCCTGATTTGGTAAAGTAGATTCTTGTTAGTTCTTCTAATGTTTTTGTCTCTTCCTATTTTTTTATTTTTTTTATTTTTAACAGTTTTTAATTAAATGTCAGCTTGATTGACAATATCAGCATTTATTCCTGCTAACTGTCTCTTTATGCTTTTTTTCTAATCTCTTTTCAATTTCTTATATTCTTTATTAAGGATACCTTAATCTTTATTAGTCTCTTATTAATCCTGACATCAAGGATTAGTACGTGTGACAATTAATTTAAGTTAGCTTCTATTTCCATTTTTACATAAAGAGATGGTGGAAGTTAAATCTGAGATCAGATTTTCTCTCGTGCAATATAATTTTTTTAGACTTATAAATCTTTAAGTAAATCAATTTCAATGCTTAGTTGATCGTAATTGGTTAATATTTCACTTATCTAGCTTAAAAGATTCAAGATCTTTCCTCTTTTTTAACTATGACTTATTTTAAGTTTTCAATTTTCTCCTTTTCTGGATTACCAGGTTCGTGATTTGTTATACGGTTGCCTTAAGAACGATTTGAAGAGCTTGATTAATCGATAGCCTTTAGTTTTTATTTATAGATCTTAAGGGCTTTTCTTCTAACCTTCTTGATTTCTCCTTTTTTATAGGGTTTTCCAATGTAAATTACATTTTTTTAAGTCTTTCTTCTTCAACTTAAATAAGTTGCCTTGTTGGATAATATGAAAAGGAAGAAATATAAAATGAAAATATAAGTTAAGCTTAAGCCGAGCCTTCAATAATGAGAACCTTCATAAGCTAGATATCTCTCTTTAAGGTATTTTCACCTTATTCATGGTGGAATCTATTTTGAAAAATTTATCGACAGTGATTTCATCCAAATTTTTTACTTATAAGGATTATATTCAAAAGAATAAAGAGAGAAAGATATTGATCTATTCAGTTGTACCTCTAACCTTGAGAGATCCATAATAAATCCAAGAAGCTGAAGGAAATGCTAATGAAAAATTACCTAAACTTAGCAGGGATTTTAAGTATTTATTATGGATTATGCATTAATTACTTATAGTAGTTTTTTTAAAGAACTAATCAGCAGAATATCTTTATTATATCTATAAAAAGTCGTTTAGAGAAATCAGTGCTGCAAAAATTTCTAGTCTCAAACTCTCGAAATTAATAATTATGTTTATTATATATAATATTTTTATTGATTGTAGTGTTTTACACATAAATAGATTAACCACTTAAAAATATTGCTTATAATTTTTGAATTTTTTATTTTAACTTGAAATATAAGTTCTTACATTAGGAATTTAAATTTATTTGGATTTTATTTTTTCTCTTTTTATAATTTAATTAATTAAAATATAATAGTTTCAATATTAAGAATATTGGGACATAGTTGCAATAGATATAGCTTAAGCTATAAATACTATAAATATGTTGAAAAATGAAAGTTTGTAAATGACAATCAAACCTTTTCTTACTTTTTCTCTATCATATATTTTTATTTATTGTCTTGGTGAATTGTTTCTATTTTTTCCAGAAACTCTTCTAAAATTTAATCTTGTAGCTTAAACATTTCAAGACATCTTTTTAGTAATTTGGAATGAAAATTTTTTATGAATTTGTCTATTTTAGGAATTTGATTCTTTGAGAAATGTTTATTTATAAAGTTTTAGTCATAAAGAATTATTTCTTCTTGTCTTTTTCTTTAAAGGCTTTATGACTTTCAAATTCCTCAATAATATCTACATAGTATTAACAAACAAAAATATGATTTATTTCTGCAAAGTCTTAGCCACATAAGTAAATAATGCTATATCTAACTTTAATGTGACGATTACTGAGTTCTTATTGAAAATTATAAGAAAAAATCCTCAGTTTATTGATAAAAATAATCTCTCTAATATACTGTTTGTTATACTTGGCATAAGCAATTTCAGGAAACACACTTTAATTATTTTCTATTTAGTCTATAATTCTTTTTTTGTTGGCATAAGTGTATTCCTGAGAGACATTCTTATGTTTTATTTTTATTTTATGAGTTATTTCTCTTTATGTATTGGCTTTATTTAACTTTGTAATATCTTAGTATTTTTTATGCTTTTAACTTACTCTTATCACTATTTAAAGTGATATCATAATCTAAATCTGCTTTAATCTTCATATTATGATTTCATTCTTTTATTAAAATAACATATAATGTAAATCTGCTTTGTGTTATCTAATTTTTATTTTATTTAAAAAAATCTTCAGTTCTTTACTGCTATTCTTTTTTTTCTAGTCCATCATTTTTAGTTCTCTTTTGTAATTTATTGCAAGCTGATTCTTGCATTCGACTTTCTTAGTATCACTTGGAATAACTAAAGATTATGGTTATTAATTTACTTTATCATTGAGTTTTACATTACTAATGATCAAATAAGAAATATTATTTTTAATTTTAAATTATTGAGCATAATTTCAATTTTTAAAGCTAAATTTTTTCATTTTAAAACTACTTTCTGTAAGATTTTTTTAAGATTTATAAATCAAAGTTTGTCTAATAATTTAAAAAGCAATTTACCTTATACTTTGCATTTTAATTTAAATAATAATAAAATAATAAATAAATAAATGCTAAGTTTAATTATATAAACTTAGAAAAGTATTTAGTTACTATTTAATTTTATAACTATATCTTTACTTAAACTAATTTTTTTTAATACTATAAAAAATGGAAGGATTCAAAAGAGGTTTCTACACCACCTCCAAAAAGTTGGAGAGGAAACCTGAATCCAATCTTGGCCAGTCTTCTTTTTCTTAACCTTAACCTTCTTCTTAATCTTAACAACCTGAAATTCAAACAGGATATGAAGAGCGAAAGAAATCCTAGAAAGCAACTCACATAATAAGTCCTACATCGGAGGAAAAGCCAAGAAAGCAGATGAAGTCTGCTCTTCACCAGGAGGTGTCAGAATTTAATCCTTCTGGCCAGATGAGCATGGAGTAGCTCATCAAAGTGGTACTGAACCTCCAGGAAGAGGTTAGGAAACTGAGGAAGGATAATGAGAAGCTTATGGAACAACTCAACCTAGCGGAAGGAATAGAATCCAGACTTATGTCCCAAGAAAGAGAAATAAGCGCTTTCTGAAACATATCCTAAGACCAGATAAACTAATCCCAAAATTAGCTTCAGAAACAATCTGATCTGAGTTACAGACTGGAAAAATTAGAAAAGAAACTAGATGAACGAATGGGAGATCCAATGATGATTGAAGAGACCAACATGAAGACCAGGGTTAAACTACAAAAAGTAGTGAAGAACTGTTACTACTGCAATTCGACAAAACACTTATGAAGACACTGCATGAAATTCCAAAATTTCAAGACGTAGTATTGGAATAAATAAAGAAGAATACAAGGTCAGCAGAGGAAGAAAAAACAAATTAAATAGAGACAAATCAAAGAGAGATTATACCTAAATGAATTAGGTTTCATCTACAAGAGAAAATCTGATTAGAAATGAAGATAAAATTGGAAATGACATGAGCAGGGGAGGAGAGAGGAAGAGAGACCTTTAAAGCTTTATTTTTAACGCCGGAGCAATCTTGTGTCCAGCATGAAGAGGTGAAAATCCTCAATAATTGCTAAACTTAGTTTATCCTATTATTACTAATTATTTTTATATTTAAAAATGTTACAAATTATAAAAATAATAAAATGGCTTCTACCTCTAATAAAGAAAATATATAACTACCTTTAATCTTAATTAATAAAAGAAATTGCAAAATTATAAATAGAAATAAGGATCTCTAAAATTAAGTCAATTATTAAACGAAAAATTAAAAGCTTACTATCAAATGCTGTGAAGATTAAGACAAGAAAATAATTAATTAAAAAAGGAAACAAACAACAAATTGGTAGAGGAAAAGTAAATTTTCAACTAAAATAAATGGAATAGAGACTCAACCTGTGTACCTTATAGACATAATCGATAATTCAATAAAAATAAATATATGAAGATCATATGGATATTGAGATCAATAATAAGAAAAATATACTAAAATATTGATTCTGTATAAAAAAAGAACACTTCGCAATGCTAATAGTTCAAATAAAATTAAAGAATAAAAGAAAAAAACTTTGGACCAAATTGAGTTAAATGTATTGCTCAGAAATTACACTAATTAATAATGAAAGGTAATAATACATATTGAAAAGAATTTTGAAGAAACTAAAGGATGTGTGATATTCAAAGAGGAAGAAGAGGATTGAAACTCAGAGCAAGATGAAGATTGAGGTGAAGAAAAAGTAAAAAGAATATATTTAAGCAGTAACAAAGGAAGCTGCAGAAATTCTACATAAGTAAATACAATTGAACTTAAAACTTATTAGTATAATAATAATAAATCCATTTCAATTAATTAATATTATTATTATTATATAATTTATATAATAAAATATTTAGAAAATAAGTTAAAGCTAAATAACCAATTTAAAAAAACCCTAAATTTTGTGATAACTTATTTTTTAAAAAGGAAAATAATTAAAATAATGATTACTCTCTAAATTCTTTCTTTTTTATTTTAAATATTTAAATAGATATTAACTTTTATCCTTTGATTAAAAATAATTTTCTATTTTTTATATAAAACTTAAAAAGATAATAACACTCTTATGTTTTAATTAAAAAGCATTAAGTTATTAAAAATGTTTAAAAATAAATTTTAATTTTACTAATTTATCTTAAAAATTACCAACAAGTTTAGTAATATTATTTTTATAAGTTATTATAATATATCCTATTTAAAATTTAATATACTAGTTAAATAATTTTAGCAGTTAGAATTAAAATAATTAAATTAAGAAAATAAAATAAAATAGACTAATTTATTAGATAAAGGGATACAATTCTTTAAAAATTTAATTTACTATTTTAAAACTTAAATTTATCAAGAACAATTCCTTTTTTTTCTTAGTTTTAAAAAATTAAAACCTAAATAATAGTTTATAAATATCTAAATCTAAATAGAGTGAGAAAATTAAAAAATACAATATAATATATAAATTTAATACTTTATAGAATTTATAATTAAAATTGCCTAAAATGCAAACAGATATAAATTAAGGTGAAATTGAAGATAAATAATGATAATTTGCCAAAATTCTATTTTTAAGAAAACTTCTTAAAGCTTAATAGATAAAAAAAGTATAAGAGAGCTTCTATAGACTTCCATTGCTATTGACGAAATATGAAATACTTCCTAACTTATGCTTTCATTAGCAATTTTTCTGATAAGAATCAAGTAATTCTGAAACGTATAAATGCTCTAATAACAACAAAACAGTAACTAAAATAAAATCTTCAAATTTCAATACAGTTAAAACGGAATAATAGCTTAGAAAAAATAAATTATATAATTTTGAGTTTGAAGTTTTTATTAATAATACTTGGGAATGTAAATTAGGAGTTTTTAAAAATGAAATTACTGATTTTTCGTAATGTTTTTCGGATTATTTATGCGGGTGAAGTTTTTTCTTAGGTGCAAAAGAAACTAGACATAACTCTGGAAGGGGTGGTTCTAGTTATGGATAGAATTAATATGAACTTAAATCTAATTCTAAATATAAAATTGAAATGACAGTAGATACTTGTAAAGGAGAAATTTCTTATAAAGTAAATGACTAAGATTTAGGAATAGCATTTAATGAGCCTGAATAATTTACAGATGGAGATCTGCAAGTAGCAGTAAGCTTGAAATTAGGATAATCTAGCATAACTTTAGTAAATAGCAAAGTAAGAAATCCTAAAAGAAAAAATGCTTGAATTCTTAAACTTATTAAATCTAATTAAATATATGTTTTTGATGAAAAATAATTTATTCATAAATAATTTAAATAATTATTAATTTCTATCAGTATATTTAATTAGTGATTTGATAGATTAATCATACAAATAATAAAATATAGCTTTTAAATCAGATTTTTTTTATTTATTTCAATATATTTTTAATTTTGATTCATATAATTATTTCTAATTTGAATATATTTAATAAAATAAAATTCTATATTTTAAAAAGCTTTTTTGATTTGTAAATTTTAGCTAATTTATTAAATGATAATTAAAGTGCTGCTATTAAATTTTTTAATAAAGGTTAATTTTTATAGTTATTATTTTTTATCAATAACTTAGTGATAGTTTTTTAAACAACATTTATTCAAATAAGTAAACATTATTGTAATATCAAACAACAAAAATGGGATTCATTTAAATTAATTTTGTTCTTGTATATTGAAACAATTATGCAAGTTAATTTATTAAAATAACTAATTTTTATAAGTTAGATACAAATATAAATTTAATTTTATAAATATCAAAAATTTAATTTAGTATTAGTCATTTTTTATTTTTAAGCTAATTTCCTTCTTTATTAAAAAAATGCATTAAATCTCTTATAAAGCAAAAAAAATAGACAACCTTTACAATGAATAACTAAGAAGAGATCCAGCAATATTTTAGAAGAATAAGATCCTAAAAATTTAAGTCTTTAATCTAAAAGAAAAAATTAGAACCTTAATTTAAGCCTCGGAGAAAATTAGACAAGAATAACTAATTATAAAGTTAATCAGAAACATAAGAGGTAACTTTTCTACTAAAATAAATAGAAGGGAGATTCAATAACTTACCTCATTTACGAAATAAATAGACTAGAAAAACTAAAATAATGAAGACTCTATGGATATTGAGGAAGATTAAAAATCTGTTTATTCATAAAAACAGATAAATATATTAAAATGTTGATTCTGAAAAAGAAAAGACATTTGATAAAAACAGATTTAACAATTTAAAATTAATTAAAGAATTAAGGAAAATTTTAAATTTTAAAAATTGAGTCAAATATATCGCACGCGAGAAGGTAAAATTTATAAAAGAAAATTTTACCAATAAAAAAATACATGAATCAATAAAACGAAATGAATAACATTATAATGAAAAAAACGCTAAAAGAGTACAAAATGCATAATTCTAAAGAGCAAGAATAAAATGATTATCAAAGCAAGATTAAGACTGAACTGAAGAAAAAGAATAGGCCGTAAGCTATAGCAATTTCGGAAGCTGTAAGGAAGTTTTTATGATCAGTATTACAATTAGACTTATCTTAAAACGTAATGGTCCTAATGAAGAAGAAATCACGTTAATCTATTATTATTATAATATATTTTTCACGAAAAATATGAAAAATGAATGTAAATTGTTTTTAATGTAATTTTATTTATAGGACTTAATATAAATTTAAAATTAAAACTAAAGGTTTAATCGTTTTTAACAAAAATTAAACATAATTATTTTGAAATGTAGATTATTAATGTTAAAATGATTGCAAATAAATAAATTAATAAAATATAATAAATTTTAAATGGAAAAAAGAAAATTTAATTAATTATAAAATAGGATGTTTTAATAAAAATAAGTATAAGCCTAAATTTAGATTATAAGATTAACTATAATTATTTAATGAAAGATTACTTTTAAATTTTAGAATAAATTTTAATTAATTAAATAATATTAAAAATAAGGGAATTAGATTATCTTTAAATAAAATATAGTTCATTTGTTAATTAAATCATTAAATGAGATTATAGTTGTTTTGATAATATAAAATAGAAACCTTCATTTTAACGCCTAACAGTTAAAAGAAAAAACATAATCAGAATATCTTAATAAGTAATTATTTATAAATTCTTAAGTATTTAAGAAGAAAATAAAAGCTGATATTGCAGTTACAAACTATTAAAGAGCAAATTTTGAGCTTAATTTCTAGTATGACATAAAAATAAGAAAACTAAAGTATTAAATTTGAATTAAGTAATCATCTTTATTTAAAATAAATTAATATGCTATTTGAACAAGCAGATTATATTATAAGTCAGCTTGTCGAGATAATAAAAAGTTTATTTTTTACAGTTTATCCAATAAAAATCCTATTGTGTAAATTCAGAATTATAGACAGCAAAAATAATAAGTAAGAAAATAAGACTTAAATCCTGTTATTGTTAATTAATTATAATTTTATAAGATTCTTCTGGAAGTTTCAAAAAAATAAAAAGGTTAAAAATTAATAAATTTTTAGTAAAATAAGTAAATTTTATGTTAATCATGAGGGTAATATTTATAGATTTAAGATAAAATTAATGCAAAATATTTTTTTACATTATTTTAAGAAATCTTAGGATATCGGCATTAATAAACATTTAATAGTAATTCTAATTTAAGTTCAAAATCTTATGTAAAGACATGTGAAAAGAACACTAATAAATATTTATAATATAACAAAAAACTGAGGAAGACTGACAAACTTTTTGTTAGGAAAATTATTTTCAATAGCTTTAAACAATTATCAAGCGATGAACCTAATTGAAGGTGGTATCATTTCATCACATTATTATTATATATAAAGCATGCAAATAAAATATATTAATATAAATTGAATGTGTTTAAAATAAACTAAAATATTAATTATAAAGCAAAATAATTTTATTCAAATCATAATATATTTCATGTCTTTGCAATTATTTCCTTTTGCTATATTCAATTTATTTAAAAAACATATTATCTAATAATAATATCTTGAAAAAATAATTTATATACAATTATAATATAATAACGTGGAGTCACCTTTATTTGGTTTTCACAAATTAAGAAGTTTTAAATTTATTAAAAAATCTTGAAGAGAAGATTCTCTCCAGTTTTATCACCTGGCACTATAGTCAGACTTCGATTAGAGTAGAGATCCATCATTCTAATTATACTTGAGTGGGGAATCTCCTTATTTTAAATTATAAAATAATAATTGTTAAATTAAAAAAAAAGCAAAATTTAATTAATTTAAGCATTATTTTTCATTTAATTTATTCCAGTCTTGCTAAGCACAAAAAATAAAAAATAATAAAAATGTATTAACATATTTAGTTAATAATTATTTAAATTATATTTTAAAACTTTATTTTATTTAATCAAATTACATATTTCTAAGCATAATTATATTTGTCTTTAGACCATAAAATTTCATTTAGCTATTTTATATTTTTAAAATCTTTGAATTTTTTTAATTAAAATGTAAATATAAAAATATTAGATAGTAATTAAAAAATTAAAAGATGAAAATTATTCAAATTATTCAAATTATTTTCTGTTAGTATTGCTTTTTTTAATAAAAAGTTTATTCATAGAAAATTATATAAAATAATTAGTGTATTTTTTACTTTTAATTGTAAGTTAACTTTAAATTTGTAAAATATCTTTTTTACTTTAGAATTTAAAAAAAATCTCAAAAACTACTACTAATTAAAAAATTTTATTTTGTATAAATAATTATTAATAAGTATTATCTTTATAACAAATGCTTTTCCTTAAAATGTTTAATTATATATATTTAAATAATTAAAATATTTTAGAGCTAGTTAATTCTTTTAAAGAGTTAACTGGCTAAAAAAAAACAAAGGAAAACTGTAAAAATTAAAGATTATATAATTACGATTTTAAGAGAAAAATTATTACAAAATGTTTATATTTAGTACTCTCGCAATATTTATAGTTTATAGGTCACAAACATTAAAGTTTTATCTAGTATTATTTAGTGAAACTATTTTATTTTAATTTTATAATATGCATAATTATTTATTTAAATTATGACTTTATAATTTTATAATTACTAAAATATAAAAACATAACAGATAAAGGTACTTAATATAAATATTTAAGGACAAAAAATAGTTTATTATTATTTAAATTAATTAGTATTTTTAAGTAAAAAAAAAGACTAAAAACATTTTTCAAAAATTAAACTTTATAGTTAATTTATTTTAACTTACATTTTTTTATAAAAGTCTACATTAAAAAAATTTTTAATTAAAAAAATATTATAAAAAAAGCATTTAATATGCAAAAATAATAAAATAAAATAATTTAAGATGCTTAATACTCATAAAATAGAAAAAAATTTAACTTTATATTTAATCAATTATTTTATCATTTTATAAATTAATATATTCCTTAAATAAACTTTAAAATTGATGGATAAATAGATTTATAAGAATAATAAGTTAAATAAATAATAAATTTTTTAATTTAGATTGCAAAATTTCCAGTTTAAATGTTTTCAAATGATTTTAGTTAGAAAATCTAATATAATTATTTTTAACTTGATGATATTAAAAGATTTTATTTAATAATAATAATATAAATAATTTATATTATATTTGATTAAAATTTATTTTCAAATAAAAGTTTATAAATAAAAATAAAAATATTGTAACTTATTTTTTCAATGTTACAATCAGCGATTTATTATTTTAATTTATTCAATTATCTTTATCTTTTCAAAGTAAAAATTAAAAATATTTAATCCTTTTATTAAAAAACATATAAATGTTTTAATTAAAAATATTTTATTTATATTTATAGTTTAATTATAGAATTTTGTATACTTTTAACTATTTAGCTTTTTTGTTTTTTTATTTGTATTTTTCAGCTAATATTTTATTTAAATAGTTTTTTAATAGGTTTTACACAATTTAAAGATATTGACATTTAGATAAAACCCTATTTAAATCTTAGATATATATTTTAAGATATTTAATGAAAAATAGGTTTAAATAAATTAGCAAAAGGAAAAATTAAACTTTAAACTTAAATTTTTAAAATATTTTATTTATTTAAAAATAATAAATATTTAAATCAACTATTAGATCTTTATAATGAAATCTCAGTTTTTAGTAACAATTTAGAATACACTAGTTAGTTTATTTTAAAAAATATTTACGAAATAGTATTGTCTAAATCAAAAGTAATAGGATCTATATTGAATTATCGAACTTTACCTTCTTCGTTTATTTTTTATTTCTTCGTTATTATTTTTATCGATTCAGTTGAGTGGTCTCTTTTTTCAGTTTTCAATGGAGGTGATGAGAGCTGTGTCAACTTTTCTGTTCTGAATTTTTGTCTCAATTCCTGCTTGTCCTTTTATGGAAGAAGTCCGCTTTATTTTAATTTGTAGGATTTAGAATTTTTTATTAATTCTTCTAATTTATTTTGTTGTTCTGGCTATTTTTATTAAGAAGAGCGTTAAGTTAAGAAAACGTGATGAGAATATGTGCTTCTGGTTTTCTCTCTTGTTCTGAGGAGGTGGTAAAAATCCTTCTTGAAGTCAGGCATTTTATATAATAATATATTTTCACTAAAGTAAAAATTAGAAAAATATAAAATTTAGATATATTTAATAAATTTACTATAATTAATTTAAGTAATTTTTTTATTTATAATACAAATATTTTTATTTTAATCAATGTATATGCTTTTATTTTTTACATAAAGATGAAAGAAGAAAATAATAAAAACGTAAATGAAGACAAGCAATAATAGTTTAGCAAGATTCTATTTTTAAGAAAAGTTCTCAAAGCTCAAAAGATAAAATAAAAATAAGAAAATTTCTCTAGACTTCCATTGCTATTAACTAAATATGAAGTTCTTCCTAACTTATGCTATTACCAAAGTTTCTAATGATGTGATAAAATAAGTTCTGATATATATAGATTATCTGATAACAAAAAAAAAGCAACTAAAGCATAAAGTTCCATTTACAACACGATTTATATGGATTAATAACTTAAAAGGAATAAAATTTATAATTTTGAGTTTGAAGTCTATATAACTAACACTTGAGATTGCAAACTTGGAGTGTTTAAAAAAGAATTCACTAATTTTTCATAGTGCTTTTCTGATTCTTAGTATGGATGAAGTTTTTTCTTAGGTGCAATTTAAACTAGACATAACTCAAATAGTGGAGGTTCAAGTTATGGATCCGAAAAGTACGAACTTTTGCTTTAATAAAAGTACACAATTAAAATGATTGTGGATACTCAAATTGGAGAACTTTCCTTCAAAGTAAATGGTGAAGATTGTGGAATTGCTTTTAGTGACAACTCGGAATTTACTGATGGAAATTTATATGTGGCAGTTAGTTTTTATTACAAGGATTCTTATATAACTCTTAAAAGTTGTGAAGTAAAAAGTCCTGCCAAAAAAGAATTAATAAAAAAGTAGCTACTTAAAAACTTAGAAATGATTTAATTTTTTTAATTCTGCTAAAGTTAATTTTATAATTTTTTATATTAAAGGAAAGTAAAATTTATTTTATCACTTAGTTAATCATTAATAAATTAATTAAAACAAAATTTATAATTTAAAAACAATAAAAGGCAATATTTCTGATATTAATACTAAAACTTTATTTTAAATTATATATTAAAAAACTAGAAATTTATAATTAAAAAAATGTTGTATAACTATAAGTTTTTAATATATTTCATAATTATAGTAAATTATTATTTACATTTTAATCAACAAAAATCAAAAAATATTTCAATTTAATTTAGAATCATATGAATATAAACTTTAATAATTAGTAGCATATTAAATAAAAAGTTAAAATCAAAAGTTTTAAATTAAATATAAGAAAATCTATAATTCTTGCAAATAGTATCAAGAAATATAAGAGATGGAAAAGTATTAAAGCTAATAAATAGAAAAAATCTATGTTGAGAAATAAAACGCAATTTAGAGATTAAATTAATGTATTAAATTGTCTTCTATTAAATTTATATTTTAGAGTGTCTCTTACTTTTTGAATGGGAGTTTAGGGATTAATATAATGAATAAAATGAAATTGATTTGCTTTTAAATAAATAAGAATAAGAATATTAAATTAATATTTATTTAATTTTTTAATTTAATTAGCTTAAATAATTTTCTATTTTAGTTGTATTACTTATAAATATGATATTATAAGTAATTTAATAAAATAATATTTTAATTGATTTTTTTCTTATTAACTATTTATAAATAGTTAAGCATATAATCTTTCAAAACAAAATTATATTTTTTTAAAAAGAAACTCGTTCCTACATAAAGATCTTTATTAGTAAACTTCCGCAACTTAATTAAACAATCCAAAAAATTAAATGTTATATTTATATGAAAGAATTGTATTAAAAATTTATATAATTTTAGTTTTTTATTTAAATTATAATATAAAATATATTAATGTGGAATCACCTTTATTTGGTTTTACACTAATTAATTTTTTTATCATCAATCTTACATTTATGATAGGAACATCACAACTAAAAATGATTACTCTTATTTTCTTAGTGCTTTAAATCAGAAATTTGATTGCCTACTTATTCTTGAGATTTTTAATTTTTTCTGAAGACTAGAGTAAGAAAATAGAGGAAGCACTAGTTCTTGTGATAAACATCACATTTGATTAAAGTCCTTCTAAAAAATATTATTAATTGATCTCATCTAGCTCCTGCCTAGGTTAGCGACATGTGAAGGCATGAAAAACCAGAGATTTGGATTTCAACAGCCAAATACTGATACCGATTAATTGGACAATCTATCTTATAAGTTAGGTATTTTACTAATTTTGATAAAAGTAGCATCTCTAAAGAAATTGTAAAACTGCTTACATTCAAACTCTATTATTTAAATAAGATTAGAGAAAATATGTTAAAAAGAAAAAAGCCGAAAATGGTATTAAAATCTAGATATTTAATTAATATATTAAAATTCTTAAAATTTTTAACTTTAATAGAAATTTTGGGTATCACTGGTGCTAAATAAAAAAAAATGTAAAACTTATATACATAAAATTGTTGAATGCATTTAATGCTATTCTAAATATAATAATTTCAAATTTTCTGATTTATTATTAAGATCTGCTTTAATTAAATATTTCTTATTTGCTTTACACTTAAGAAAAACTTGAATTCTATTATTAGTCTCAAAGATTAATGGCATTTTGAAAGTTTAATTGCAAATTCAATTTATCATTTTTAAGTTCAAGTGATAAAAACTTAAATAATTAATGATTCTATAGAGTATTTAATCGAAAATAACCGTTTTAAGCATGCAATTATTTATATAGCTATTTACTATTTTTATAATTTTCATTAATATCAGATTTCTTAGCTTCTACATTTGCTAAATGCTAAAATTAACATAAATTAATATAAAAATACAAATTTAAATGTTCGGCGTTCTTGAAGGTATTTTAACATCTTTCCTGCCAACCTCTAGATTGCTCTAGAGGCTAAATATAAAAATATTAAAATTTCTACAATTCTTCGACTTTCCATACAAATTGTCCTTGAATTCTTCCTTCGCCTATTTGTTAGATATCTTTTTTCTTGTAAATTTCCCCAAATTTGCTATAGTATAATCTTTCTCCTGATATTTTTAGTTGTTATTGTCTCTTCATTTTGTTCTCCAAATACTTGTACTAGTTTCAATATTCTTACTTGAAATTGAGAAATTTCTAGCGCCTTTTCCATAGATTCGTTTGAGAGTTACAGTAATAGAATCTTTTGACTTGTAATTTAGGTTGAAATCTTGAGTTATTTTCACCTTCAATTATCATTGGATCATTCCTTTATTCTTTCAATTCCATTTAACGCTGCAATTTATACTGATTTTCTTCTATTTTTTCTAATTTGCTAATCAGTTCTTTCTGCTTCTATTCCTAGCTTTGAGATTAACTACTCTAGTCTTGATATATTTCAAAATGCGTTAAGGTCTCTTTCTTAGGTTATGAGTCTCGATTCTATTTCCTCTGCAAGTTCAAGCCTTTTCATTAGCTTCTTATTGTCTTTCTTCAACTTTTTGGCCACTTCCTGGAGGTCTAGCACCACTTTAATCAGCTAATCATAGCTTATTTATTATTATGTGGTGAGATTTGAGACTTCCGAGCTCATAATATTCTTAGCCTATTTTCTAGGCTTTTCTTCAGAGGTGGGAAATTCATCCTGATGGGAGACCTTTTTGCTACCCTTTTCCTGGTCCTGGCCTTTCTAGGATGTCGTTAACTCCTACTTTTTTAGGAGCCGCGAAGAATCCTGGTTTGAATCCTGGCATCTTTTTATTAATAAATTTATTTTTATAATTTAAATTTGGAATATTTATAATCTTTCATTAAACTCCCTTATTAACTAATGCTTTTATTATTATTAAAATAAAGTGTTTCGCATTTTAGTTTCCTTTAAGATATCTTAATGTGGTTCATATAAATATTATCTTATAAATTATATTTAAAATAAAGAATTTTAATTAGAAATTTAATAAAATTTCTTTATGTATCTTTTAACAGCTTTGTTGATTAAAAGGTGAAAAGTTAACATAAAGCTATTTTTTATTTTATATTTATAATATTAATATAGATTAATTATTTTAATTTAAATTTAACTAAAAGAGTCTTGTGACATTTATTCATTGCTGAAATTGCTTACTTCAATTAAAGATGTTATAGTGTAATTTAGAAGTTTTCAACTATACATGCTTTCATCTTTATCCTCTTTTTTGCTAGATTATCTTCGTCATCAGTTTATTTCTTCTAATCTTTTACTTGCTTTTCTTTTCCTCCTCATTTTCATCATTTTCATCATTCTCTTCATCTTTTTCTTGGTCTTTCACTTATTTTCCCTTAGACTCAGATATTTTTTATCATTTGATTTTTTCCAACTCGAATAATTCTAATCTCCTTTTAAGCATCATCCTATGAAAAATTTTTATTGTTTACATATCAATGTATTCTAATTTGTTTTTTGGAAATTAATTGATGTAATTTTGGTCATAGATTATTAATCCAATAATTTCGTATTATCCATTCTTTACTATTATTTATTCTCGCATATCTATATAACAATTCCAATTAAGAATAATTTCAATCTAATCAAATTTTCCACACATAAAATGGAAATTCTCAATTAAATAATGACTATCTTAAAGGTCTTTGCGAAAGTTTTAAATTAGGTTCTAAGTTTGTATATATTAATTATTTCTTTTTTATGCTATTTGTTTAATTTTGAATAGGTAATATACGGGAATTAATATTATTATTCTAATTATTCTATAAATAATTTTGCAGTGAATATTCTTTTTAGACTTTAACTCTTTACTTCACAAAATAATGTTGAATCTTACTTTTAAATATTTCTTAAAAGTATTTATGCTTCTATTATATTCCTAATTATTAATATCTATTTAGTAATATTCAGATAGTCTTACTACTTAATCTCTATATTCATTTCCTTCTTATCCGTTATTCTTAAAAAAGGATCCTATTGCTGATTAGGAAATATTTATACTTTCTTATCATATTTTATAAACAAATCTAAAATATCTCAGAGTCATAATATACTTAAATGGCATTCAGTAAAGATCTATATAAAAAGACTCATTAAAAGTATTTCCAGCTGCTTAAAAGGCCTTTCTTGCTATCATTCTCCTACTTTTATCAATTTTATTTAATATTTCTCAAATTTCATTTTAGAAGATCAAGGTACAAGTTCAACACCATAATCTGCTTTAGGGAACGCAAATATTCTGCTCAAAGGCTGAAATGACAAGATGTCACATTTTTCTACCAAGACAATGTAAATATTTCCTTTTTCATAGCAGATAGATAATTAGTTGAGCCTTTTTACAATATTTAATTAAATTTTGTTTAATGGAGAATTACCTCTTAAATACAAAATTTGCTATTTTTATGTAATATCATGATTTCCAATCCTCAAGTTTAAGTTTTCCTCTTTTCTTTTATGCTTTTGGAAAATGAATTGCTTCACACTTCAAGTAATTTATTTTAAGGTAAGTTTAATTGGAAAATCAATTTGTTTCATTTAATAATATTTTCATATTACTTTTAGATTTTTAAATCATATTAAATAATCTACCCTTTCTCTGCAAGCGAAACTGTTATTGAAGTTATTATATTTGAATCCAATACTATTTCTTTTACTTCATTTTGTCAGATAATAATATCATAATAGAACAACGCGTACACTAGCAATGAGAATTTTCTTACATAACTCCACTACTTTATTTAAGCTTTTTAGAATAGCTTTCATCTGTGAGGACTTAAGAACTTAGATTTTAATAGAAATATTCAAAAGCTAATATAAATCCTAAAGGTAATTTAATTAGTCTCATCTGATAAAAAAAAGCCTACTTTCTTTCTAGTCAAACATTTTCTCCACATCAGTCAAAGTTGCTATTAGTTTAGTTTTTCCTTTGGCTTACTTTCGAAATAGATCTATAATTTATTTTATTAACCAGATCTACTAAGTTGTTTGTCTATTTTTCTTAAATGCCAATTGGGTTGGGTGAATTAAGTTTCTTTAGTAAATTAAATTTTATAATATTTTAGTTAGGGCTTTATCATAATTTCTGTATTATTTTTTAAATGAAAAGTTCTAAGCCTTACAATCATAATAATAATTAGCTAATAATTTCTCAATCATTTTTATATATTTGATTTATTCTTTAGTTGCTTAAATCAATCTTTTGCTTTGCCAAACTTAAATGTTTATTAATCACTAAATTTTCTCATGAATCAGCAAATTTTTTTATTTTTGATTAAATTCCTTTTATTTCTTTCTCGGTTTAGAAACTTTATAGCTTTAGCATATCTTTATTATTTTATTGAGAAGGATAAAATTTTTGATTGCTTTATTTTTCTTAAATTATGACAGATGATATTTAAAATTGATTCATAGCTTACTGGATGTATTATGAAGGTTAATGGTGCCTTAATTAATTCTCCCAAATTACACATGAATTTCTCTATACACTTAATTAGCTTTTTAGATTCAATATGCTTCTTTACGAGGTCTTTTG
>CAMPDV010007769.1:0-42895 GCA_946699065.1 Loxodes magnus
TTCGAATCAAAATGAAAGGTTTCGAGTATGAGATTTGCTTGCAAAAAATACAAAGTGAATGTAGGAAGGAATAAATGAAAAAAGTAAGATTTTTGAACAAAATCACTTAAAGACTAATGTAACCAAATTAAATGTATCTAAATAAAAAAAACAAACTAAAAATAAGACTTAAGCTTACTATGAGCAAAACAAACATATTAGAGAATATAGACTAATATTAAGGTTGGCAATCTTTGAGGAAATTCATTTCTCCTGCAAACCAAAGGATTTGCTCGGGTCTTGTCAAAAAGTTTAAAAGTTGCTTCTCACACTCCAATAATCTTGTCATGGCAAGTCAATCACCGTTCCGCGAAAGAATCTTCCCATAGAAGGTTCCAACTTACGTCATTTTGAAATCTTCCTTTTTAACTCCTCTGCTTCAATATTCCTGCCTTTCTTTTCTGTGCTTGATGCTTCCCTGATATTCAAGTTTAGATTCTTGAAAGCTAAGAAATTCTTGCATTTTCTTAACGAGTGTGCTCCGAAATGTAATAAAAGAATACTTTTTTTATTGAATTGTAAGTTAATCTCTATTTCTTGTCAACTTCTTAAATCAGCATTTGTAATCTTTCTGCTTAAAAAGTTTCTTTTCTAGTCACGATATTTTGAAAAAAAACAGTAGACTTTGAATGAGAATTTGAGATAAGCTAGTAAAATACTTGGATATGTTGAGAAAAACTTAAGATCTCGTTCTTAAAACTTAATCTAGACACCTTCCTCTACTTCAGTAAAGTATTTCTTTAATTTTTAGAAGTTTTTAATGAGTTTAATAACCCTGCTAGAAGTAGAGCATATCTCAGAAGAGTCAATCTATGCTCAAAATGCAAAAAGAAATTGAACTTCTTCATCTGCAAGTGAAAAGAAAAAAACTTAATCTGATTGTACGGTTTCTATATGATTGCTTGAAAAGATAAGTGAAGAAGAAACGTTAGAAGTAAGAAAATCAGTTTTAAGGAAGTCTTAAAGCCTTGAGTCATCTAGTTGTATTAAGCAAGAGATAACACATTTGCTTGAAAAGATAAGCGAAAAAGGATACTATTATCATATGCTAAATCAACTTTAATTATAATCAAACATATTCATTCATTACTTTAAATACTAAACTAAATATCATCATTATTATCTAATTATAATCCAAATTAAATATAAATAGCACTATTTACATTTACCCAATCCAAATACATTTTTATTATTAAATCAGCATATTCTATTCTTTATATTTTTACTTTATTTATATAATCAATCAATATTATATTCATATGCATTCAATTATTATTTCTATCATATAGCATTACCTTATTAAAACCTTATCAAATATAAACTTCCATTTTACATCCTTTTGTCTCTTAAAACTTACTTATTATCTTCATCTTTATTTAAGCGTTTTTTAAAGTCTTCATTCTTCTATACATCTTTAGCTTAAGTTTTTATAATATCTCAGAATAATCATCTTTGCTTTTTTAACCAGAAAAGCAATATCAGAGTCACTATTTGTTTACGTTACTTTCATAGTTTTAAATAAAACTTTAAGTATTTCATAATTATATAGTATTCAAAAGCTAGATAATTCAAATATATGAAGCATGATTCTTTAAACATTTAGCTTGGACTTAAGAATGAACAATTTGCTACTTTTCTTTAACTAGTATGTGCCTCTTTTTTGGTTTTCCAATGACCCATAGAATTGCTCATGGAATAATTTCTGAATAAAATTCAGCTTTAGGGAGTAAAAAGATTTAAAAGGTCTATTTAAAGTTTTAAGAAGTGTTATTCTAATATTATGACAACTTTAATATGGATCCATTAACAGACTTTTTACATCAATATTTCTTAGTGATAGACTCTTAGTAGCAAATATATATCCAGAGATTTTAAAGCCAAATAGTTTTAATAAGTTTCTAAATATCTGACATCAATATCATAGAAGATAATAGCTAGGACCATGTGAACTTCCTTACAATACTCCATTACTATGTTATAATTTTCTAGAAAATATAGCATCTAAAGCATATCTAATGTCTTGATTATTATAAAATGACTCAAAGCAGTTTATAGGGTAAGAGGTATTATAATCTACATAAATGATTAAAGATTTTCATTAAAGATGTTTACATATCTATAAGGGTTGTAACTAGGTGCTTTGACTTAAGCAGTTTCTATGCAATAATAGATTATAAAGCTAAAAGACAATATATTATTAGTCTATAGTTTAAAAATGGTTATTATGGTGTATAATTTGAGGTTAAAAGATATAAGCATAGAGTCTTTAAGTAAGTATATTGAAATAATGTTTGAAATATTGATAAAATGGTAAGAAATAGCTTAGTATGATTTGGTTGAATAATGATGGTAATTAGATATGAAATAGTGTAATAAGTAAAAATGTAAATTAGATAGTATTAAACTATATGGATAGTAAATTGAATGATATAGAAATAGTTAGAAAATAGAATATCTAAATCTATGCAAATTATACTAATTTATTATTTCTCTTTTCTTTAAAATATCTTATGCATTTTTTATTTATTTAATCAATTGTAAATTTGTATAAAAAGATATTCTCATAAAATATAACAATAAGATATCTTTAATCAGAGATGCTTAGATGAAAACTTAATTGTTTATTTTAGTTACTAGTAAAGACTAATTTTATTAAAGATAATTTAAACCTAAATTTTAAATATTATGCATTTTATTAATAATTTTATCAAATATTACTAAGTTACCAGCTAATCATTTAAACTTAATTCTCACTTTTCGAAACTAAATTTTCCTTATTAGTTAGTATTTCTTCAATACTCATTTAACATTTTTTCATTAATAAAGGCAATTTTGGAATTAATAATTAATGTACATTTTAGTTAATTGCTATTTTAGCTGATTATAAAGATAAAGTTATTTTTCTTTACTATTTTCCAAGTATTTCTAATTCACTTTTTTATATTCTATCATCAAGTTTAATATAAGAAATAATCTAATAGAATGGGTAGATTTAATATAGACTGCCTAAAATATTTTAAGTTTAAAGAAATTATTTTATTCCTGCTACAGTTGCTTAAAATACCTTTTTATTAGATATTAAATAGTAAGATAATTACAGTTAAATATAGAAAAAATATAATTTAAGTTTGCTATTCAAATTATCTTTATTTATTTAGTCCATTAAAATGTTAAATTTATTTTTCTATCATTCTTATATTTTATTTTTTCTTCCTATTTTATGTTTATATAGTTTACAATATTACTTTGAGTTATCTTATTAAAATTTTTACTTTTTTTGATACTTTTTTAATTCTTTTCCTAAGCTTTTTGCTTCTTTTGAATGCATACATTTTCTTATAGTATTAGATACTTATTCACAAATTTATTAAACTCCTTCTTAGATTAATTCTTACTATTTTTGGTAATATACCTTCTTACTTGTGGTTTCTATCTGCTTTTTTCTACTATTTTAACAATTAATTGTCCAGATTAATGATCATCAAGTATGCTCTTAAAAAATTAAAATGCTAACTATGCTTGAAGTGATTCATTAATCCGTTAAAAAATAGTAAATTTTAAGCTTTCTTTTCCTGTTGTATTATGTAGGCTGGGTCTTTTGCTGTATTATTTTATTATAGCTTGAATTAATTAATTATTTTTAATAGATCTATCCTACAGGATTTAGTTAATTTGGAAGAATTTAGATATATGTGCATTAAATCTCATTCTATAGTATTTATAAACTTAAACTATTTGCTATGTATTTGAATTTCAGGCTTTCATAGAAAGGAATTAATTATTCTGACTCAAACATATAAGCGCATATTCATTGATAATTTTAAGTTTATCATCAATACTCATATAAATTATTCTTTCTTCTTCAAATATTTCATTTTAAATTTAATCCATTTACTTCAAGCTCTTTAATTCTGCATAAGAATTGTTCTTTAATATTTAAAGCCACTCTTTTACTAAGTTTAGTTCCATGCTTTATAATTACACGATATCTAATTATTTAGTGTATATCTTTAATTGAATCTATAGCAATTTCTGGAGTTGCCATAATATCTATATCTTTTTCAAACATTAATTTACATAACTCTTCTTTGCTCAATCTGATTCCTCTTATGTTATCAGTTCCTATATTTAATTAGTTTTTCAAATAATTAAATTTTCTTGATCTTCATTGTTTGATTCTTCTCATTTAGTATTAACTATCAATTTATGGTTACTCGCCTAGTCTTTTTCAAAACCGAATTACTCTAATGTTTGTATTTGAGTTCAGGTTCTATGTATATTGTCTTTTCTGATGTTATTTTTTTATTTATTATTGAAAATTATTGCATCTATTAATTGTGGAAGCAAACTAGTAATTTGTTGGAACTTATTTTGCTCAATGAGTTTTGATAATGCCGCCTTTTCTTCATGGCGTTAAACTTTGGCTTTTCCATAGATCTAAAATTGCTTAAATGATTTTTTCCCAAGTATTTATTCAGTTAAATAATCTTTATTATTTTATAAATTTATGCTATCTCAGGTCTAATCTAAATAATTAGTTAAGCAGTTTTATTCTTTAGACTTCAAATTTTTGTTTTCTACTTATCTTTATAATTTCTTTAATATTTATTTATTTTTCTTATTTTTATTTATGTATCTTTTATTTGACTATACTATTTCTTTTACATATCTTACCACTTTAATTGAAGCTTAAGCACAATTTATTATTAACTTGAATGCTTTTTATCTTCTACAATACTTAGTACTGTGTCCATTTTTAGACAGTTTACACATCCTCATATATTGCCGGATGACTTAACTTAACTTTATGTTTTAATTTTTTTCATCCAGTTAAGTAGGAATATTTTCTGGATAAATGATTTCTGATAATTTAAGTACATATTTGTTCTATCATTAATTCATTTGTTCCTTTTATTGTATGTAAACATTTTTTTTAATTCCCGAAGGCTTTTAGTTATTTTTCTGTTGGAATAAAAATTTTGTCTTTACCTAAAGAGTAGTGAATTAGGTAGCTATTATTTTGTAGTATTCATTAATATTTCTCTTCTTGTTAAAATATCAAAAGATTAACATTATCATTTTATAATTTAGAGCATTTATTAAGATATTCTTAATCAGATAAAAAATTAAGATAAGTCCAGTTGGTATTTTTAGTATTTAATCTATATTTTATCCAAATTCTCTCTATCGGTACTGAGGAGTTCCACTAATACGGCACATTATTTCCTTTTTGCATTGCTTGTGTTATAATTTTAAAATGTCTCTCTATATAAAAACTGAGATAGATTACTCTTATTTTTTAAATAAAGTTTTCTACTTTATTTTCTTTAAAAAGTAGCTTTTTAGAAAATTTTATTTTCTGATTACTAGTTCATCATACTTCCTTGCTTTTTTTATGATTAGATATCCCTTCTAAAAGCTTGATTATGATGTTTTTTTAAATCTTATTTTTATCATATTAATCTAGAAAAGTTATTATGATTGAATTTTATCGAGATTAAAGAGCTATAATGGATTGATTTTATTATAAGCTATGGGTTATTTTTAAGTATATATAGTAGTTATTTTAAATAATATAAAGGAAATAATAAATTTTAGATTTGAAGATGTTGATTGATGATAAAGTGATTTCTTAATTAGTATTTAGATATAGGTATAACTTAATTATTATTTGGTTATAGTTTTGATTTGATTAGATAAATAATAGAGTAATCTAAGTAGTACTTGTATAATTTGAATATAAGGATGTATTTAAAGATAGTTTTTTGACTATGTTGAATATAAGTATGTTACAAGCTGTATGTTTGTATCTGAATAATGATAATATTTGAATAATAGATTTTTAAAGATGTTTAGATAAAATTTGATTCTTTATTTATTTCAGACGCTTTAAATATTTTAATAAGTAGTAACATATTTAACTAATTATAGATCTTTAAACTACTTCATTACATATAAAACTATATTTGTTATAAATAATATAGATATTATTATTATGTTTATCAGTTATTACTTCTAATACTTCTATAACTCAATTTTTCTAAATCAATCCTCATTATTACAACTCTTTCCTATTCTAAAGCAAAAACATATCCATAGTTATTTCTTATTTTCATCTCCGTTAAAGCTCCAACATCTTTAAAAATTTAACTTTATTGCCATTATTCTTTGTTTCTTTTATATATTCTTCTTGAAAATTCTTTCGTATAAAAATTTTTACCACCTCCAAATATGACAAGAGGCTCTAAACAAACTATAGGTTAAGCAACAGCTTCAGGAAGACTCAAATTTTACTTACTCCATCTATCATTCTATATGTTATACTTTCATATATCTTTTAAACTTTATCCTTTCTAATTTCCACCTCCAAAAGAATAAATATTTTATTCATCTTTATCTACTACTAAAGTTTAGCAAGCTATTCTAAATGGAAATTAGGAGCAGTTTTATCATTTACTTTAATTTTCTATCTTTAACTTTTCTACTGATTATAAAACTTGATTATTATTAGTAAGTCCTCCAACCACATAAAGTTATTTTTAAACAGCTGCTATTTCAAAGAAACCTCTTCCTTCATTTAGATCACTGAGTTTAATTCTATTACCTTCATAATCGAACTACCAAGTTTCTTTTATTCCTTTATTTTAATTTAAGTTATATCCTCCTATTAAATATAACTTATTCTAATATTCTATACTTTTACTAACGTCTGGAATTATAATTTAAACTTAGACTTATCGTATTTACTCTGTTTAAATATTAAATAAACTTAATTTTTAAATTTATCAATCAAAATAGTGAATATAGTTAGATTATTTGGAGTGGTAGCTTAGTTTATGTTAATTAGTCTAAATCTGATTTGGTTACTTAGTATTGTATTATAGTTTTTATCTTATTAGATTGTAAGTTAATTTAGACTTTAGTATTGTAGGTGGTTATGAGTTATATTAGAGTATAGTTGGTTTTAGTGATTAGTAGAATTAGATAATATTTGAGTGTTATTTTTGGTAGATAAATGTTGGTTAATGATTGATGATGATATTAGTTAGTGGTATTATGAGAGTATTACTAATGTTTGATTATTTGGTTGTAATGGTTTTAGATTTTTCCATAATTTACCTCCTTATCTCTTTTAATTTCTATCTAGCATCTTAAATCTTTTATATGTATTATTAGTTTTAAAATATCACTCTTATTAAATCACTTTCTTAAGGTAAATCATCAAATCTAAAATGGAATCCTTTTTAACAAATAGGACATTACATTATGCCTTATAATCAGTACTGAGTATTCAAACACAAACCACAGTAAATATGTCCACAAGGTAAGACAGTTGGAAGAGCATTAGTTAAGTTGTAATCTTCTAAGCAGATTAAGCATTTTGGTAACGCTTACATTTTTATTATTATTTAGACTACAAAAGCTATAAAGCTAATTTATAACAGTTACCATCAAAAATACAGTCAATTATATCTAAAACTACATTATTACTTAGTACAATATTAAGCTTTATATAAAGTACAAATCTCACATTCAGCATGCCGCCAATCTAGAATCGAGACTGCTTAGTAAATTTAGCAAAGACATGAAAGAGCTTTACAACTTAATCAAATTATAGATATTATTTTTAAGAAAAACGACTTTGTCTCAAAATCTTTAAACTACTAGGAGGAATGCACTAAAATAAGGGACAGAAATGCTAAAACTAAGTAGCCTATCAAAAAAGGTAGTTAATTTAGAACATCAACTTAGACAAAAGCCCTGTGGAAATCATTATAATGGAAGAAGAAAAGAGCGAGCAAATACCATAAAATGAGGACGAGAATATGTAGCTCAAAACTGCTATAAGGTTAGGATTTACCTATTTCAATAAATTTTTGGAAGAAAATTACTACAGCCAAAGACTCAGTCCAGTAGAAATGCAAGAAAATGAAATCAATCAAGTATTTCTACGATATTTGAATTAAGAATATGGTAAAATATTGAGAATGTGAAAATCCTTCAGATAGGAATTATTATTATATGATTCAAAAATAAGGAAACACTTACGAAATTCGGAAATAATTAAACTTGGAAAAGAAGGAATTTTATAATCCCAAAAGAGTAAAGAAACGTAGAGGAATTCTATAACATTAAGAACTACCCGATTTATTGAACACTTAACATGTATTCAATTTTGAACCTGGTAGAAATCCATCTATAGCTGTATGGAAAAATAGTATGTATAGAGATAGGAACCATAAAAGGTATAACGTGAGTGAATGGAAAAATGAAAAATGATTTAGAATTGAAGGAAATCAAAGATGCTTAAAATGTATTTGATAAGTTAGACGAAGGAGGTATAAGCATTTACTTGAGTCATCCATCAATTTGAAAATGTAAGAGCTGTAACAAATAAGGGTATAGCACAAATTAATCCTTAAGAAAAAAAGTTATAAAATAAGTAATTAAAAATGCTAAGGAAGTAAAGACCAGATTGATGCATTCTGAAATCAGGAATAAAATGCTACCTTGAACTTTTAGCAATAGTAACAAGCTTAAGCCATATTAAAGTTACTTTGAAAGCGATCGACTTTAATAGATACTTAACTACAAAATTAAATAAATAAAACTGAGACGAAACGATGCATGTCACAAAAAAAAGTAAAATTGGAAATATGGCAAAAAAAACTGAAAAAACTAGAAAACAGTGACAAAAAGGAAATATGCATAAACAACACGATGTCTCAAAAAAATAGAAACAAATATATAATGGCAAGGATTATAGTATCAAGTAAAAAACTTGAATACATAAGTACAGGAAAAAAATAAACATTAGAACGATTTGGTTTTCACGCTATTAAAGAAGTAGAAACTAAAAATATAGGGTAAGATTATCAAGAAAAATAGAAAGTACAAGGAAATACTAAAATAATAAAATAGACAGAATTAGACATAGATATAGCAAATGTCAGAGTATTAAAATGAAACAGAAGAATTAAAAAAGTTAATGTGTGAAAAGAAGATAGAAATTATGGTAATTTAAGAAATATCTGTGGATAAAATTACTGAAATGCAATATATACGGATTCAGAGCAATTATAAAATTGAGCACAAAACACTGCAAATGAGTAGCATCTATATAAAAGATGGAATTACCAGCAGAAACAAAGTATTGGATATAGCGGATCTCAATCACGCAGAATTATTTTAGAGGAAGATTAATAGGTTTAACACTTGATGATCGGCTGGCATTTATAAACGTATATAGCACTACAACATCCGACTCTGATTAATTAATAACCTTTTATGAAAGTCTCTAATAATACATAATAGTAGTAAGTGATTATAAATTTTAATATAAGGGGATTCTATGCTCATATTCCCCAATTTTTATCGTATGAGCAGAATAATTCAGGCTAATACTTATTAAACTTGATCAAAGATTATCTTTTAGAATGTAAAGATCCAACCTTAATCATAACATAAGGGAAAGAAAATTCGAATAAAATATTCTTAACTGATCAGTATATCACTCCTAACATTATCAGCACAAAATTCTATCAATAGAGACCAATAAGATATCATTAGCCAGGTAAAATAAAGATAAAAGTTACGGAAGAATATCGAAAAAGCCGATAAATTAAAAGGATAAACTTTAAAAAATTAAAGCAATAAAAGGTCAAGAAAGATTCAAAGAATGATTCGAGAAAATAGATCTTAGCGAATTCAAAATTTCAGATAGTGAAGCTTACTATGAAAATTATTAAAATATATCCAAAAAGCGATCAAAGCGATATGTGGTTTTGTAACAAATTAAATGAGAAAATACTAATATATTTCTCACATAAAACGCAAAAGAGATCTAATCAAATATATTTTTTATTTAGTACATCAAAATGCTCTTTTTATACCTCACACCTGAATATTTACATTTAGATTATATATATATCAGAAAAAATCTACTAACCAGTTATATACACTAAATTACTTTCCATTCTAGGTCAACAAAAGGGCATGAAAAAGGTCTCCCACAAAATCGAGAAAATTTCTTACTTTATGCCCTGAACGCTTACAATATCACCATATCATTATTTTCCTATAGGGACGATATTTTGATAAAGGTTGTTAAATCTATCTCCACCAGGTCATTTTATATTTAGGATTGTTATGGTTTACATATTTTCGAGTTTTAAATTTCACTTACTATTTGATCTTTTATAAAATTCTACTCTAAATTTGTTGGAAGTACGGGTTTAGAGCTAATTCCTATCGTAGTATTGAATTTTCCAATTTTAGAATTTCCATAGAGTTTAATAATTCATTAGTTCGTTAATAAAGATTTTTAATAGCATTTACTAATTCTTAATTCTCTATCTAAAGAAGGTAGAGATCATTAACTTCATCCTGCAAAGTGTTATTAGATCCCATTGGCGAATTATGTTATTTCTTAGGTGCCACTCCTATAATATTTAAAATCAATGTTTTATTTTATTTTATTATTTCTAACATATATATATAGAATTTTTTAAGATTCAAATTTTCTCAAAATAAATGAAATGTCTTAGATCGTTAAATGCCAATAATGTAAGTAAAAGGATAAGATTCCAATGATTTTAATGTTAATAATAATTATTGCTTTATTTTAGTTTCATTAATTAAATATTTTTATATTTCTGCTTTTTTTGTAATATATAATTTATATCACTTTTCTCTAATTATTTCAATCAGCACTTAGTTTATTCAAAATTGTATTTATATTGATTTATTTTGTTTGCTTTTATTATTTATATATTTTAATGCATTATTAAAAAAATAGTAAATTAAAAGAAAAAATCTACTAGTTTTGATGTTTAGGCAATTATGATTATTTAATTATTTAACAGTTTTACTTTTTTTGGTTGTAATAAAAAATGGGTTTTGAATAGAAAAGGCAGCTAAAAAATAATGGAGTTAAATTGACTATAGTTATAAATACTGAAAATAAAAGATTAATTAATTTTTATATTAATTTGAACATTCATAAAAGTATCTTATTTATTTTAAACTAAATAAAGTAAAGCTATTTAATTAAAAAATTAATTATTTGTAATTCAAGAATTTTTTATTACAAATCTATCATTTAAGTAAATGTTATATTCTCAAAAGTTTGCACAAAAACTAATTATTTATTTTTTAATTAAAATTAAGTTTTTCTTGCTATTTACAATTTTAAAAGAATAAATAATTTTGTATGATTTTATTTCACAGTTAATCTAGCTATTTAAATTTTTCTATAAATTTAGTTTTTAATGTATTTTAATGAATTTTAATTTATTTAAATATAATATAAAAATAATTAAGAGAGAGTAGAATAATTTAATTGTTTTATTATTTTTTTATATTATACATTTTGAATCTAAAGGCATTTATAAATTTTTGCTTAATTAAAGTCTAATTGCTTTATAATAGTTAAAATTTTAACTTTTAAAAATTATTAAAAATGGCTTCGGCCTGTGAATGTGAATATATCATCTAAGATTAATAGTTATAAGTATTTTAAAAAATAGATGAAGGAAGTTTCGGAGTAGTTTATAAGGGTCTTGTATAAGGTTATTTTGAGATAGCGGTTAAGAAACTATACAATTAAACTTTATCTCAATAAGCAAAAAAAGATTTGGATTAGGAGATAGCAATTACTTATAAAATGAGGCATCCGAATATCATAACAATATATGGATATTGTATATCTCCTTTATAATTGATAATGGAATACTTGCCTTAAAATTTATTCACTTTTTTGCATAACGATTAAAATTTACCTTGGGAGTTACGTTATTAAATAAGTTTGGACATAGTTTTTAGGTCTATAATATATTCATTAAAAAAATATCTTACATAGAAATTTCAAGAGTAGCAACATATTGTTAGACAATTATTTAAAAGCTAAGGAAACTGACTTCAGTTTATCAAGAGTGAGGATTGAGTCTAAATCGTTAAAGAATTAGAAAAAGGTAGGAAATCTTCGTTGGATGGCACCAGAGGTAATGAGTTCAGAAACTAATTACAGCCAATAATCCGACATATTTGCTCTTGGTGTTATATTTTGGGAAATCGCTAATCGTGAAGTTCCATTCAAAGAAGCTGATGATTGTTTTATTGAGAAATTTATTCTTAGAGGTGATAGAGAATAAATACCTGAAGAATGTCCTTATGAATATAGCGAATTAATGTAAGGATGTTGGGAATAAAATCCTTAACAAAGAATAAAACTTGAAGTAGTTTAAAGCAAATTATTGAGTCTAATATATACAAAGAAAATTTATTAAACTGAAGTTAATCCAAACGTTAAAAATATTTCTTCTAGCAATGGAAATTTAAATTTACAAGAAGAAAATAAAATATAAATCTTAGTTCAGAAAATTTATCAAATAAATTATGACCAATCTTAAGGTAATTAATTTTAAATATTTAAGACTTAGCTTTGAATGGGCATGAGTTGCCAGTTTACTCGGTAGCAATAACAAATGATCAGAAATGAATTGTATCGGGAAGTTACGATTCAACGATAAAGATCTGAGATTTTCAGAATGGAAGCTGTATGAGAACTTTGATTGGACATACACTGTCAGTTTTCTCGGTAGCAATAACAAGTGATCAGAAATGAATTGCATCGGGAAGTTACGATACAACGATAAAGATCTGAGATTTCCAGAATGGAAGATGTACTAGAACTTTGACTGGACATACGTATTAAGTTAAATCGGTAGCAATCTCAAGTGACCAGAAATGAATTGTATCGGGAAGTATAGATAATACAATAAAAGTCTGAGATTTTCAGAATGGAAGCTGTATGAGAACTTTGATTGGACATACAGGTTGGGTTTTATCGGTAGCAATCTCAAGTGACCAGAAATGAATTGTATCAGGAAGTCGAGATAAAACGATAAAAATCTGGTCTTTCCAATCTTCTTTTTGGGATTTTCTAACTGGGTAATGTTATCGAACTCTAAAAGGGTATTCAAGCTATGTTTATTATGTAATTTTTACTTTGGATAATAAGTATATAATATCAGGTTCGATTGACAATTTAATTAAGATATGAAACTTTTAATCAGGATAATGTATTCGTACTCTCCAAGGCCATTCAAGTGGTGTATCAAGTATTCAGCTTAGTGCTGATTCAAGTGTTATATTTTCTGGATCTTATGTCAGTACAATCAAGATATGGAACTTTAATACGGGTGAATGTATCTAGACTCTTTAAGGTCATACAAATGCAATTTATTCTGTAGCATTGAGTAATGACAATAGATGGCTAGTATCTGGATCTGAGGATTTTTCTATGAGAATGAGGAGAATTGCAAGTTGAGAGTGGAGAAATGAACTTATTTAATACTATTTTTTTAATTATCTAAGAAGTTAATTTTAGCATTAGATAAATCTATGTAACTATATTTATATAATTAAGATTTTTATAAAATTAAAAAGTTTTTCGTTTTTAATTAAAGATTTGAATATTTTATGTTTATGATTTTTAATAAATATAAAAATATTTAAATTGTTTAGTATTTTTATTTAAGGATTTTAAGTTAATTTATTATTTTTAAGAATATGTTATAGTATGTTTATATCATTTTATAAAGCAATTAATTATATTTTGTTTATATTATTTAATAAATAAAGATGAATGTGTTAAAAATTTATATTTTTTAAATAAAAGTACTAATTTAAACATTTATTTAAAAAATATTTTTATTTTTTATAAATTAGATCACATAATTATCAATATTAATAAAATTTTCTAACAAATTTAGACCTTATTTTGCTCATCAATTTATATTAAAAGAGATTTATTTGAAATAAAAAAATTTGCTGATTGGAATTTTAAATATAATTTTTTAAAAGTTTTGCTTTAAAATTTTTTCCTTTTTTTAATGTAAATTTAAACTAAAGAGTTTTTTGACGTCTTTAATTGTAAAATTTTCTTCCTTCAATTACAAACATAAGTAAATAATTTTACATATTTTTAATCTTATCTTAATATCATCATTTTTCTTTATTTATTCTTTTCTACTCATCTTTAGAATCTTCCTTTTTTACTTTCTCCATTTCTAAAATTTCAAGCCTTCTTGTCATTAGCTTCTTATGAAATATTTTATTTATAAGTCTAAATATTCTAATTTAAACCTTGAAAATAAGAATATATTCTTTATCGTATAGTATGAGAAGCTTTAAGTCATAAATCCTTATATTTTCCGTTAGTCAATCCCTTATACTTGAATAGTATATACATTTAAAGATATGTTCGAAAGTCACTTACTCTCCACACATACAATAGGGATTATCAACAGGATAATGACGATCTTAAAGATCCTAACGAAAATTATAGGATTAGGTTGGGAGTTTATATAAGCTGATAACTTCTTTTCTTTATTATTTGTTTAACTTCGTAAAAGTAAATAATGGAAATTATTAAATATCACTAAATTGCTTTTTTATATTTTAGCTGTTTTAATTTTTATAAATATTAGTAGCTTTATTATAGAAATATAGCTTTTTTGTCTCTTATATGTTTAGCAAAAGTTTGAAGATTGGTATTATTCTATTAATTCTGCAGATCGATATTATAAAGGTATGATGTTAAACTAATCATAATATTAAAATCCTTGATCAAGATATTAATAAAAAGAGAGCCAATAGTTTATCTTGGAAAATAAATACTTTCTTATTTCATTTTATAGCTAATTGAGGATTTTTTAATCCTCTTTGAGTGCACTTAATGCTAAATGGTTTTCTTTAAGCTAAATCTCAATATATATTCTAAATTAAGGCTTTGGGAGATTCTATAACTAAAATTAAAGCTGGGTATATTAATCTTAATTCTCAACTTTAATTTTATGGATTTCTTAAACCAAAATCTTACCAAGTTGGATAATTTAACTTAATCTTTAGAAATATTTTAATAAAATGTTTATGGATTTATGATTGAAGTAAGCATGTCTCTATGATTTTATACTAAACATTCCTAATTTACTTTAAAAGTAACTACTTGTGAATTTAAATAAAAAGTTTTTAAGAAAAAGATTAAGCAGCTACTGATTATTATTAGGCTGGAAATAAAATATTAAAATCTAAAAATAGGAAATTAAATTTAGTGATAGAGGATTTAATTTCTAGTTATTTTTAAATATTTACTTTCTACAACTTTATTTTATTTATTCAATTTTAATAACCAATTTCTCTTAGAATAAACATTAAATGTAAGTAATTATTTTTATTATCAATTATTTAAAGAGGGATCTTTAAAATAAAATATTTTTAATGAAATGGTAATAAGAATTGGATAATTAAATCATTATAGTTTCTAATTAAACTGTTAAATACTTGCATTAGCTAATTTTATGCATTTTATATATGTATTTTTAATATAAACTAATTGTAAGAAATTAACTTTTTTAGATTCTTAAATCATAAAAACTTAAATAATTCATTGATTAAATGTAAATTAAAAGTAATAACGGTATTTTTAAAGTAATTATAATGTATTATTTGGTTTATCATTAGAAGGGTCTATAAAGAAATAAATAGTTTCCTATTAAGAGTTTTTTTATTTAAAAATAAATAAGCTATAATTAAGAAACACATAGCAAAGTAATTATAGTATGGATATAAATGATTTTATGTAGATTGTGATATAATAGGGAATCTTTTTATATAAAAGTAAAAATATGAAATAATTAAATTGTAAAAGATTATTTATACTGGATTTTTAAAATTACATTTTATAGTTGCGTAGATTTAAGCAAAAAATAGAATTTTAAATTAATGTATTAATAATTAAGTATTTACAAGTGTGCTTAGATTATAAATAATTTAAGTATTTAATTTTATTGAAAAATAAACAAAAATATTTTCTTAAGATGAATTACTTTAACTAAATAGTTATCAAAGTAAGTTATCAAAATTTAAATGGAAACAAATAAATACAGTTTACTAATTTTATCTTTATACGAAAACTCTTAAGAACAAGAAATGATTCCCTTGGAAGAATACCTCTACTTGTATTTAAATACGAAATATTGCCTAATTTATGTTTCTGAAAGCTTACCAATAAAATAAGTTATGACTAATCTAAAGGTAAACATTTAATATTTTAGATTAAATATTTACTGGACATACTTATTGAGTTAACACATAGTAATAGCAAGTGACCAGAAATGAATTATTTCGAGAAATTCGGATAGAATAACCAAGATGTGGAATTTCCAGATTGGAAGTTGTACGAGAACTTTTACTGGTCATTCGTATTTAGTTAACTCAGTTGCTTTAACAAGTGACCAGAAATGAATTGTCTTGGGAAGTTAATATAAAACGATCAAAATCTAGGATTTCCAGACTGAAAGCTGTAAGAGAATTTTAACTGGACATTCTTGCTAAGTTTGATTAGTGGTAATCACAAGTGACCAGAATGAATTGTATCGGGAAGTTCCGATGAAACGATAAAATTATGGGATTTCCAGATTGGTACTCTACTAAGAACTTTGACTGGACATTCCATTTAGTTAACTCAGTTGCTTTAACAAGTGACCAGAATGAATTGTATTGGGAAGTTCCGATAAAGCAATTAAGATCTGATATTTCCTGACTAGTCAGATTATTCAAACTCTTTCTGGACATTCAGACTTAGTTTTATCTGTAATTTTTTTTGGATAATAAGTATATTATATCAGGCTCGCATGACAATTCAATTAAGATATGGGACTTCTTAACTGGTTAGTTAGTTTGTACTCTTCAATCTTACGAATGGTGTATAAAGTATTCAGCTTAGTGCCGACTCAAGCGTTATATTTTCTGGTTCATTGGACAGAACAATCAAGATATGAAACTTTAATACGGGTAAATGTTTATAGACTCTTTAAGGGCATACAAATTCAATATATTCTATAGTAATGAGTAATGAAAATAAGTGATTAGTATCTGGAGAAAATGACAATACTGTTATAAAGCGGAAAATTGCAAGTTGAGAGTAGAGACATGAACTTATTTTCTTTTAGAATGTAAAGATCCAAAGTAAGATCAAACCTTCACCACAACATAAGGAAAAGGAAAATTAAAAATAGAATACTTATTATCGGTTAGATATATAACGTCTATAATTATAAGCACAAAATTCTATCAATAGAGACCAATAGGAGATCATTAGCCAGGTAAAATAAAAATAAAAATTGCGGAAGAATATCGAAAAAGCCCATAAATTAAAAGGATAAACTTTCAAAAATTAAAACAATAAAAGGTTCAAAAGAGATTCAAAGAATGATACGAGAAAATAGATTTAAGTGAATTCGAAACTTTAGATAGTGAAGCATACTATGAAAATGATTAAAATATATCCAAGAAGTGACTAAAGCGATATGTAGTTTTGTAATAAATTAAATGAGAAAATACTAATACACAGCAGAAATAATAAATCTAAGAAAAGACTTATAATAGCAGGAGAAATAAGTAAAATATCTAATTAGAAAAGGATGCTGATAAATTGATAATTATATTAAAATGAGATAAGAAGCAAGGAGAAAATTTAGACTGCATCAAAAAAAGATAGGAAAAATAAATTAAATATTTTCTTAGATGAAATTCATTAAGGAAACTTAAACATGAAAAGGAATATAAAGATAATTAAAGTAGAGAAAATATGCACCATGGACATTAAGAAAAATTACTTCTATCAGTAATGTTTAATTTAAATACATAGCATTCAAAGAATATCTAGAGTAAAATCTTGCATCTATTGTACATTTATACTGGTATAGGATATTTTGGTTATGTTTAGCGCTGAATATGAAAAGGTACTAATTAGACTATATTTATTAGTTAAAGGAATAGTCTTATGAAGACTAACTTGGTGTTTATATAGTCTCTAGGTTTACTTAGATCTATACTTGGTAATGATTTATAACTAAAAGCTAATTGATTGACTATGAAGGTATCTAAGACTTAGTTGAAGGTAGTAAATAGTATGTGGTATTTGAAGCATATTGGTATAATAACTCTCTGTCTAGATCTAAATGTTTTAAGTAGCTGATGATAGTTTGTTTAGTGAATATTGGCATTAATGTTACATAATGAAATAGTTGGATTTGAAGGTAAATAGAAATAATTTAGTATGTTTTTAAGTTTGGAAGATATATTGAAATAAGTATTTGATAAAATCTAAGGAGTATTAAGGTATAGCTTAAGCATATAGGCAAATTAAAGTTAGAAAATATAGTAATAAAAGTTGATAAAGCTAAGTATAATATATACTATCTCAATTATATATTTTAAGGTATATAAATAAGCTAGTGATATCTATTAGGTAAATAATAAAGCTCAGATTTAGTATGAAGCAAATTAAACCTAATAAATTTCAGTAAGTAATAGAACGTTAAGTTTAGAAAAGAAAATATAGATTAACTTCAAGCTAAATAGGAGTAAGATATTATTAATGAAGTCAACTCTTAATTCACTTACTAACAAAATTTGAATCAGTTTAGTTGATTTTAGTCTAAAAGTGTGTTTTGACATGCTTAGTAAGAAAGTTTGACTAGAATCTGTAGGAAATAGAAGCTGGTAAATAACTTTGATGAGCAAAATAAAGTAATGTTATTATATAAAAAGCTTAGTTAACTTGAATAAATAGCAGAATATTTTAAGGTTATTCATGTTCTAAGAGATTTTATAGGGATTTGAAGATAAAGAGTATATCAATAGATAAATTATATCCCTAAACTTGAGGGAATAAAATAAATTTATTAAAAGAACTCTAAAAATGAACGAGAGTATAACTATCTAGCTTCTTTTCATGTAAGAAGTCAGATATCTAATGGTTAGCTTGTATTATTAAGAAGTCAAGGAAAGAAGTTTGATAAAGAGGAAATTCTTAAGAAATATTAAAAAAGATTAATGATAATTAGAATCATCCTGAGTTGAATAAAAAATGTAAGATCAAGAAATAATTTGTCTTCAGAATAAATTATCTAGACAATATAGAGATATAAGATTTGAAAGATAAATAAAGAACTTTATTTACTTAAGAAAGAAGAGTAGATGATTTTAGTTTGAATCAAGAACGTATATATATAGTATATTATAGAGATTATCTTAAGTTATACTTCTAATGCTTTTAGTCATTATAGAAAATTAAATTAATGCATAAATACGAGTACTAAGAAACGCTATACATTCTAATTAATTTGATATATGTTTATAAGAGTTTTATTATAATTTACTTAATAAGAAATTATTAAGATTTTATTTTTAAATTTACCACAAAATATCCATTATTTTCATATTTCTGTCTTCCTAACTAGCAATATTAGTAAAACTTTGTTCTACAAGACATTTGACGAATCCTTCTATTTAATAACATGTCTTAACAATACTTTACTATTCCATTATTTTCCATATTTATACTCTTTCTAGGTTTTCATTTGGAAATCTTGCTTGATGTCTAAATAATTAGTCTAGGGGTTATTTACAATGTCAATTGGTATGACTTTTGATAGATATTTTAGATGATTAGTAAGGCACTTTTTAGAAATTTTAGATTGACAATGTAACATCCTTGTTGATCTACTTCTAGGATACTTTTGTTTAACTGCAGGTTCTTAACTTTAATCTTGCTATTAATTCTCCTAATTGAATAGCTAAACCTAAATTTCCTCTATTAATCATTTGAATTTCTTATATAAAAACTTTATCTATTTTCTCTTAAAAATCCCTTATAGATATTTTGCTTAAGTTCATACTTGATAGAACTCCAAGATATTGGGTCTTTATTAATATTCATACTAAAAGCATCTTAATAGCAAATTATTAATTTAGTGAGCTTACTAGATCATTTATCTTCAAAAGGTTATAATTAAATCTAGGTAACTGTACAAGGTATTAACTTGTACAGAATCAGAAAAACTCATAATTGATTAAAAAGTAAGTTTAAGGGTATAAAGCTATACTTTTAACTTTAGAGTACAAAGATAAAAGATCTATCTCAGTTATTAATCATATAAATGATTATTCAATAAGCTTCTATATTAGTCATTTAAACTCATTTTTCAAATATTACAATGTATAGAGCTTCATATATATAGATTTAGGTAAAAACCATTCAAACAAAAACAGACTATTATTAACTCTTTAAAACTTATATAATCCATTCTTTTACAAGGACAATCAACTTTACCTTTATTTCCACAAGGACATTCTATTTTACAATTTGCTTTATGGATCACAAAGGCACATTTTAGACTATTTATTCAATCGGATTTGAATAAGAGATAGTGGCTTTTCCTATTTAGATACTTACAATGTTTCCTATTAACTTGATTCATTTTCATCTTTTTTAAAATTTTGAGCATGATATTAATCCAAAGCTTCTTACACCTTACCTAAGAAGCTATATGTTGATTCTTGATGCTTGACAGATGTCTAAATAATCTAATAATACTTGTCACTATTAATTTAAGAAGCCAACTTGCTTTCTTCTTCTAATTTTATAGCCAATATTCTAACTTCTGACTAAGAAGAACAGCTTGATTTGGCTAAAATATCTCTCTACTATCTCTTATCCGTTTGATTTGGCTTTTAATTAGGATGGATATAAGTGTATATAATTTGATTTATAGATGTCCTTTAGAGCTGAGGTTAATAAAGGCGTAGCTAATCTTGCATATAATTAGATAATAATGAAATAAAGGCCTATGGCTAATTGATGGCATTTTCATATGTTTCTCCTTTAATACTTTGATGGTTATTAATTGGTAGCTAGCTATATATATAAGTGCTTCTTTTGAAGGTTGCTTGTGTTTTTCATTTGAGATAAATCTCTTAAAAATAGAGTTTCTTAGATAGCTATATTATTATACATAAGAGTATCTAATGGATATATAGTAATTAATACTCCAGATATTAATAAATCTCTATAGAAGGGATAATTCTTAATTATTAGTAAAGTAGAGATAAAATGCCATATATGATGTATTAAACTCAGTTAGATATATAAAAATGAGCTAAATCTAGTTAATAGCTAATTAATATATGCAATTAGACAGTTAACCTTACTCCTATCATTAACTCAAAAGTGTTTGATGTAAACTGAAAATAGGGAAGTTTATAAAGGTTATGTAGCAAGATATTAAACTGCAAATTGCTAGGATCTAAATAAGAAGCTAAAATACTATAATGTTGATTATGATCTCTATTAGCATCTTAAATACTTTTAACTATTTACTTAGTAAAATTGTATACCTAGCTAATCACTTAAAGACTAGAATCAATAAATTTCATAATGTCACTCAATCTAGAGTATTGGCCTAATATCATTAGTATGTCTTAATGATTGTTTAAACTCATCTTACTGAATTTTAGATGTTTTTTCAATAATTTTCAAAAGCTTAAGGCTTATAACTGGAAATTAAATTAAGATTTGTACAGAAGATTAAAGCTTTTTTATAGAATTATGTAAATAGGTCAGCTTCTCAACTAGGTATTATGCTTCAGTCAATATCTTAATTATTATCTTGGATTAAAACAAGCATAGAAACTAGTTCAAGAGTAAGATATCTTTATTTCTAAAACTGTTACAAATTACTTGTGCCAATCAAAAAAAGACTCACAAAAACATTCAGCTTTTATTTTTCTTGCTATGACAAACTGATTTCAGATTATAGTTCCTTAATATCTTTCTACTAGTTTAATCTAAAGTGGAAAAAAGTAAATATTCTCTATATAAAGCGAAAGAAACCATCCATAAAAAAGTAAGAGATATTATTATAGTGCAGGTACTTAATTAACTTCAATTGATCAATTTCATTTAAAAAACTTGCTTAAATAAATAAATCTTTTAGAAAGGTTAAAGATGAATATTCCCCTTCTTTGAGCCTTAGCCAATAAGAATTAAAAGAGTATAATTAGATATTCGTTATTGTAAAATAGGTCCAACATTTAAGTTCTTCTACTTTAATTTTCTTCTTCCAATTATTCTTATAAAGCTAAAACTTCTACTCCTTATTTTTACTTTTATTCTTGTAAATCCTTAATTTAACACAAGCTATGGAGCTAATAGCTGGTTTAAGACAATGATGCAAATCATATGATTAAAAGGGAAGCTAATTAAATAAATAGAAGCAATTCTTACCTCGTATCTTCGTATTGAGTAACTAAAATTCATTCGATATATCTCCTTTAAACTATGAGTAGAAAATTAAGATTTAATTAAACATAAACTCTCTTAAATTGGAGTAACAAACTTTAACCCAATAAGTATAAGTACCTATAACAAACATTAATACAAACTTAAAACCCTAAATTTAAAAACACATAACAGACTTTAAGTCTCTAGACTTATACATCAAATTCTTAAACCAAAACCTAATCTTAGAGCCTTCAAAATTTAACATCATCAAAGATAGCTTTTAATTTCATATTTATATGCAAATTTCCATTTACCATCATAAAATCAATATATGCACTTTTCATCCTCATTATTATGTAAATCATAGATTCAAGTACTCCCACAATATTTCCTATCTTAAAACCTAATTCACTCTCCTTACTTCAAATTGTCAAAACATTGCTTAACCAAGTAAATACAGTTAAATAGAAGAGAGGCTTTAGATATGAGACAGCACTATGTTACATAATTAATCAATGCAGATTAGTTTTTATATCTCTAAGTTAATGGACCAGAAGTCTATAACTAATTCAGACTACAATAAAGCAGTTTATAACGCTAATGGACAAATACTACTTCCTTCTGATTAAGAAAATGGAAAATGGAAACTGTCTCCTTGCTTTTATATAATACTACAAATGGACGAATCTTCCATTTTTAACTGAATCTAATTAATAGAATGAAGCAGTCACTATTTGAACAGGATTTAACTAATAACAATTTTTCAGAATAATTCCCAAAAAGTCCTTGAATTTAAACGAAAACATTTCATAAACTATAGTAGAATATGGAGTCACTAAGCTTTTCTTACTTATTAACGAAGATTACTCTTAAAGGATTTAGATCATAGTCTATTATCCTTAAATCTACAAAAAGGGATTTGGTTTAATCCTTAGATACAGAAATTCTGGCAGTCTTTGGAAAAATTAGTTTTAATGGTCTTAATGGATTCTAGTTCGGTGATAGAGTGACTTTGAGAGAGGTAAATTATCAATTTTATTGTTTAGAGCTATCTTTAAACTCAGTTTTAGAGTAGATCTCTTTAAATTAAACAGACTTAAAGTAACTGATTAGTATTAAGTTTAAGACATATAACATCTTGAAATTTAAGCTAATTTAAGTAGGAAGTATAGAGGATTATAAAGTTGAGATATTTAAAGATATTATCTGACCTCCAAATGCAAAAGACACACCCTCTCAAAGTTAAAACGAGTTACCAATTTCAACAAGTCATGATTATAGCAATAAAAATGGTAGCTATATAAGCTGAGTAGATGGATATTACAAGGAAAGAGAATTTGGTTTTCACATAATAAATATCAGAAATTATACTTTATCATTTTACAAAATCAAACAAGCATATATTTATACAGGCGCAAGTGTATTTAACTATGATATGAGCGAATGATCGCAAAAAGAGGATTAGTATGGACTTATCCGTTTAATGTCTGCAAGTAACTTACTCACTATTAAATTAACGGAGTTTTATGTAGATCAAAGATTTATTGTACCTTTCACTTCTGGAGGAAATACAGCTCCTGATTTATCTGACTCTTAGTGATTTCCTTATTCCGTCCGAACTAAACTAAGATCTGCTTTTTAAGGATAAATTTCTGCTTTATTATGTGTCCTTTTAAACGCAAAATAAATCTAAGTTAGGTTTTTTAAGAAATTATTTATTTTTATCTTTTTTCTATTTTTTGGTATCTTCAACATCTTTATTTTATGTTTTTTAGTCTTCTACAAAGTCAATAATTGATCTTATTTTCATTACTTGATTAATTATCTAATTTTTTTAGTTTTATTAGTATTTAAGTTTGATTACACAATCTCCATTGGATTGTGTATAGCTTTAATCATAACTTTTTTATGGCTTATTTAATTAAAATTTCTAATTTATTATATTTTATCTTCTGCTTTTTTTCTTAGTTAAATAGAAGTATAGAGGCTTTTAAGCTAAATTCTGTATTAAAGATTTTATCATAATTTAGAGTTACTTAATTTTAAAGTAAATGCTGTTTATTTGGTTAATTAAATGCTAAACATTTAAACAAACATTAGAAAAAATGAATATTATTATTTACTTTTTAGATTAATGTACTTCTCTCATTATTTATAGAAAATATTAAAAATGTGCTCTAATTATTGAGATAAAAGTAAGTTATTAAGGTCTTATAGTTAGGTTATCTATGATTTAAAAAGTTGGAGATCTTAAAGTTAGTGTTATCTCAGTTTGATGAGCTAATAATAATAATAATAATGTAAACTAAATGTTAAGAGTTTAGGAGTTCTTCGGGATTCCAACCGATTTCACTCCGCCTTTTTTTTAACGTGGATGTATACCATGGCCTTTTTTTGAATGTGGGTGGGTACCACAATGAATTTTCCATGTTACCACTAAATAATTTCTATTTATAAATTCCTGAGTCGGTTATTCAAAGTTTGTTTAACATCCTTCATGTTTTTGTTTCTTCTCTTTTTTTCAATTTTTATCATTTTTAACAGTTTTTTAATAAGTGATATTTCGACCTACAACATCAACAATTTTTTGTCTATTTTTTTTTATTCAACTAAGGCAAAACTAATTTTTCTATTTGTTCTATTCTTTTGATTAAACTTTTATCAACATTTTATTCTATATTTATTTCTTAATCTTTTGCTTAAGAAGGAGGACTTCAATACTCATGTTTACCCCTTGTTTGAAATTATTTTAAGACTGAGTATAGAGCTATTGTTCTGTCACAATATTGTTTTATATAAGCTATTTCCTAAGAATTAATAGTTCGTTATTTTGATCCTCAATGTTATTCATAAGCTCTCTAATTCTTTCTCCTTGATTATATGTTTCTTCTTCATATTTAGAAATTAATTTTTTCATCTTTTCCATTTCAATTGAAAGCGAAGTGCTCTCATTAACTTGTCCAACCATTACTTTGCCTTCTGAAGAGGAGCTTGATAAGTGTTCCATTGATTTCTACTTCTTCTCTAGTTCTTTGTTAGCTCTTCTTCTTGCGTTCCTTACCTAATTTTAAGATAGTCGAATATTCTATTCCATTTTAATATTAGTACTTCTAATATGAGCTAATAATTTGATAAGGAAAGAGTTGTAAATAAGTAATAAATTGCAAGATAAAGTGAAATAAAAATTTGATTAGAAAGTTTTAGCAAACTAAACGAAATATAAATAGGATCGTAAAGATAAAAATAAGAATAAAAAAATAAAAGAATTTTTATAAAGAATTTAATCATTCACAATCCAAAAGTAAAGCTATATCTCTTGCAAACAACTGAATTAATTGTATAATACATTAAAAATAATTATCTTTTCGAATTAAAGATTTAAACAATTATTTAAAAAGATTGGAATTATAAAAATATAATAGTTACTTTTTGGAACTTATTTTGTTCAATGAATTTTTAACAATAATTTTTTTTCTTCTATATTGCTAAACTTTGGTTTTTTCCATAAATCTAAGGTAATTAAGTAATTTTATCTCAGCGTTTATTCATTTAAATCATCTTTTATTATTCTATCAGTTACTATATATATCTCAGATGCAAATTAAATAATTATTCAAGCAATTTTTATTCTTTAGAATTAAATATTTCGCTACCAATCTTTATAATTTCTTATCCTTTATTTAGCTTTTCTTTAGGTATCTTATTTATATTTATGTATCTTTTATTTCAACTTGTTTTTTCTTGTTACATATTTTACTACTTTTTTTGATTTTTCAACCCAATTTATTATTAATTTTATTTGCTTTTTTATCTTCTTCATAGTATCGTGTCTAATTTTTTGATAGTTTACACATCATCAAATTGCTAAATTACTTAACTTTACACATATGTAAAACTTTTTGTTTTATTCTTGTGAAGGTTTTTAGCTATTTTTCTGTTGGAACTAAGCTTTTGTTTATACCAAAGGGAATTAGGTAGTTATTATTATTGTCGTATTAATTTATATTTCTCTTCTTGTTAAAATATAAAAGTTTAATATTATTATATTTTATGTTATAGAATTTATTAATTTATTCTTAATCAAATAAAACAGTTAGAATAAGTCCAGTTGCTATTATTCTTACTTAATCTATATATTATCCAAATTCTCTCTAACAGTACTCAAGAGTTCCATTAATGCAAAAGTTATTTTATTTTTGCTATGCTTGAGTTGTAACGTTTAAAATTTCTCTCTATAATCGATAGATTATTCCTATTTCTTAGACGAAGTTTTCTATTTTATTCTCTTTATTTTCTTCAAAAAAATTGCTCATTAAAATATTTTATTTTCTGCTAATTTTATTAGTTTATCTTATTTTTCTTGTTTTTTCTCACAATTAGACATCCCTTCTAAAAACTTTATATGGATGTAACTGAGTATAGTTTAATGGATTGTCATATTAATATCGAAAAATTATTATTTTGAGTTTTTATCGAGAGTATATGCGTTATAATGGCTTTATTTTATTATTGGCTATAGAAGATACATTTTTAAGTATATATAGCAGTTAGTTTAAATGATTAAAGGAAATAATGTATTTTAGGGTTTAAGATGTTGACTTGATGATAGTAGTGATTACTTAATTAGTATATAGATATAGGTATAGCTTAATGATAATTAGATTATAGTTATGATTTGATTAGATAAATAATAGAGTAATCTAAGTAGTACTTGTATAATTTGAATATAAGAATGTATTTAAAGATAGTTTTTTTGACTATGTTGAATATAAGTATGTTACAAGCTGTATGTTTGTATCTGAATAATGATAATATTTGAATAATAGATTTTTAAAGATGTTTAGATAAAATTTGATTCTTTATTTATTTCAGACGCTTTAAATATTTTAATAAGTTTAACATATTTACTTAATTATAGATCTTTAAACTACTTCTTTACATATAAAACTAAATTATAAATACTATTAATAATATAGATATTATTATTATGTTTATCAGTTATGACTTCTAATACTTCTATAACTCAATTTTTCTAAATCAATCCTCATTATTACAACTCTTTTCTATTCCATAGCAAAAACATATCCATAGTTATTTCTTATTTTCATCTCCGTTAAAGCTGCAACATCTTTAAAAATTTAACTTTATTACCATTATTCTTATTTTCTTTTATATATTCTTCTTGAATACTCTTCACTAAAATAATTTTTTACACCTCCAAATATGATAAGAGGCTCTAAGCAAACTATAGGTTAAGCAACAGCTTCAGGAAGACTCAAATTTTACTTACTCCATCTATCATTCTATATATTATATTTTCATATATCTTTTAAAGTTTATGCTTTATAATTTCCACCTCCAAAAGAATAAATATTTTATTCATCTTTATCTACTACTAAAGTTTAACAATCTATTTTAAATGGAAACTAGGAACAGTTTTATCATTTACTCTAGTTTGCTATCTTTAACTTTTCTACTGATTATAATATTTGATTATTATTAGTAAATCCTCCAACCACGTAAAGTTATTTTTAAGCAGCTGCTATTCCAAAGTAACCTCTTCCCTCATTTAGATCACAAAGTTTTATATTATTACCTTCATAATCAAATTATCAAGTTTCTTTTATTCCTTTCTTTTAATTTTAGTTATATCCTCCAATTAAATATAACTTATTTTAATATTCTATACTATTATTGCCAGCAGGAATTATAATTTAAACCTAGACTTATCGTAATTACTCTGTTTAAATATTAAATAAACTAAATTTTTAAATTTCGCAATCAAAAAAGTGAATATAGTTAGATTATTTGGAGTGGTAGGTTAGTTTATGTTAATTAGTCTAAATCTTATTTGGTTACTTAGTATTGTATTATAGTTTTTATCTTATTAGATTGTAAGTTAATTTAGAGTTTAGTATTGTAGGTGGTTATGAGTTATATTAGAGTATAGTTGGTTTTAGTGATTAGTAGAATTAGATAATATTTGAGTGTTATTTTTGGTAGATAAATGTTGGTTAATGATTGATGATGATATTAGTTAGTGGTATTATGAGAGTATTACTAATGTTTGATTATTTGGTTGTAATGGTTTTAGATTTTTCCATAATTTACCTCCTTATCTCTTTTAATTTCTATCTAGCATCTTAAATCTTTTATATGTATTATTAGTTTTAAAATATCACTCTTATTAAATCACTTTCTTAAGGTAAATCATCAAATCTAAAATGGAATCCTTTTTAACAAATAGGACATTACATTATGCCTTATAATCAGTACTGAGTATTCAAACACAAACCACAGTAAATATGTCCACAAGGTAAGACAGTTGGAAGAGCATTAGTTAAGTTGTAATCTTCTAAGCAGATTAAGCATTTTGGTAACGCTTACATTTTTATTATTATTTAGACTACAAAAGCTATAAAGCTAATTTATAACAGTTACCATCAAAAATACAGTCAATAGTATCTAAAACTACATTATTACTTTATTTACATACTTTAAATAATCTAATATTAAGCTCTTATATAAAGTAGCTATCTCATATTCTGCATGCCGCCAATCTTTGATTAAGATGCTTATTAAATTTAATAAAGGCATGAGAGAACTTTACAATTTAATTATATCTTGGATATTATTTTTAAGAAAAAATATTCTGTCATAAAATCTTTAAACTACTAGGAGGAATGCACTAAAAAAAGGGACATAAATCTTAAAACTAAGTAACCTATCAAAAAAAAGTAGGCAATTTAGAATATCAACTCAGATAAAAGCTCTGGGCAAATCCTTATAATGGAAGATGAAAAGAACGAATAAATTCCATAAAATGAGGAGGAGAATTATGTAGCTCAAAACTGATAAAAGAGTAGGAGTTACCAGTTTCAATAAATTTTTAGAAGAAAATTACTATAGCCAAAGACTCAGTTCAGCAGAAATGCAAGAAAATGAAATAATTCAAGCATTTCTCCGATATCTGAATTAATAATATGGTAAAAATATCGAGAATGTGAAAATCTTTCAGACAGGAACAATTATTATATGATGATTCAAAAATAAGGAAACATTTACGAAATTCGGAAATGGTTAAACATGGAAGTGTAGAAATTTTTTAGTACCAAAAGAGCAAAGAAACATAGAGGAATTCTACAACATTAAGAAATATCAAATTTATTCAACACTTAACATCTATTCAATTTTGAACCCGGTAGAAACCAATCTATAGAAGTAAGGAAAATAGTATGTATAGAGATCGGAACCGTAAAAGGTACAACGTGAGTTAATGGGAAAATGAAAATTTATTTAGAATTGAAGTAGATCAAAAATGCAGAAAGTATACTAGATAAGTTAGACGAAGGAGGTATAAGCACTTACTTGAGTCATCCATCAATTTGAAAATGTATGAACTACAATAAATAAGGGTATAGCACAAATTAATACTTAAGATAAAAAGTTATAAAGGAAGCAATTAAAAATGCTAATGAAGTAAAAACCAGGTTGATGCCTTCGGAAATCAGGAATAAAATATCTTACTATAAAGAGAAATATATAACGAAGGAAAAGAAAATGAAGAAAACTGAAGAAGATTAACTTACAATTACAATGCTACTTTGAACTTCTAGCAAAAGTAGCAAGTTTAAGCAATACTAAGTTACTTTAAAAGTGATCGATTTTAAAGAATTAATTACAAAATAAAATAAATAAAACGGAGATGAAACAATCAATATCACAAAAAACAGAAAGTAAAATAGGAAACATGACAAAAAATCTGAAACAATTAGAAAACAGCGGCTTGAAGGAAATATGCATAAACACAACGCCGTCTCAAAAAAGATAGAAACAAATATATAGGAAGATAGAATCGAGTAAAAAATTTAAGAGATAAGTACAGTAAAAATAATAAACATTTTAAAGATTTGGTTTTCACGCTATTAAAGAAGAGAAAGCTAAAAATGCAGGGTAGGAGAATCAGAAAAATAGAAAGTACAAGGAAATAGTAATATAATAAAATAAACAGAATTAAACATAAGCACAACAAATGCCAGAGGAATAAAATAAAGCAAGAATTAAACAATCTTATGTGTGAAAAGAAGATAGAAATTATGACTATTTAAGAAATATTAGCGGATCAAGCTGATGAAATGCCTTATATATACGGATTTAGAGCAATAATAAAATTGAACAAAAAATTGTAAAGGAGTAGCATTGATATAAAAGATGGAATTACTCGCAGAACCACTGTGTTGGATATAGCGGATCTCAATCAAGCAGAATTATTTTAGAAAGGAAGATTAATAGGTTTAATACTTGATGATCAGCTAGCATTGATAAACGTATATAGCACTACAACATCTGACTCTGATTAACTAATACCCTTTTACGAAGGTCTATAATAATACATAATAGCAGCAAAGGATTATAAATTTTAATATTAGGATATTTTAATGCACATATTCCCCAATTTTTATCCTATGAGTAGAATAAGGCAAGGCTAATACTTATTTAACTTGATGAAAGATTATCTTTAAGAATGTAAAGATCCAAATAAAGATCCAACCTTCATCAAAACGTAAGGGAAAGGAAAATTGAAAATAGAATACTAATTAACGGATCAAAATATCACGACTAACATTATCAGAACAAAATTCTATCAATAGGAGATCATTAGCCAGGTAAAGCAAAAAATAAAAATTGAGGAAGAATATCGAAAAACTCATAAATTAAAAGGATATGCTTTCAAATATTAAAGCAATAAAAGGTTCAAGAGAGATTCAAAGAATGATTCAAGAAAATAGATCTTAGCGATTCCGCAAATTTAGATAGTGAAGTATAATATGAAAAATAATCAGAATACGTCCAAGAAGTGACCAAAGCTATATGTGGTTTTGCAACAAATTAAACGAGAAAATATTAATATACAGCATTTAAAGAAACTCAAAAGATAACCGATTTAGTAGGGTCTAAACTAAAGTATTTATCTCCTATCTAAAAAATGAATTAAGGATAATTTAAAGTTCCAATTAACGACATTGATAAATGCTTTAAATGTCGAAGATGCTACCTTGCATGTGTAGATGCTGGATATTTTGTTAATAATATTTAAAAATTCCTAAATTTTTCCTGAAATAGTCGAAAAGGACCGCACCGAATGCTCTTTCGGCATAGTTGCATGTCCAGTAGAAAATGCATCTTAGATGGTTCCAAGACATTGCTATATAAGTCGTGTCAGGGAACAGAAACTGGTCCTGATTATCCGAAAGAGCATTTGTAGATTTACCTCCTTAGAACAAAAAATGAAGGAAAATAATTTAAACTTAATATTAGTTATAACAAAAATAATAACTTACTATTTAACATCTACTAGTAGCTTCTTACACTGCCTTACCTTCTTAATTTTAGCATAAGCTAATAAAGAATTTATTGTATATGCAAGAAGATGCTTATTATTATTTAGGGATACTAAAATATAAAAATTTGCTACTTTTTAAATTAAATTAAATTAGCTTTATTAGGTGGTTAGGTGGTTAGGCGGGAAATAGAATATAATAAGTCTAATTTAAGCATTTAATAGATTTACCTCATATTAAACATAAAATCCTAAGAAAAATTAATCTATTATATTAAAAAGAACTTAGCTATTCTATCTTAGGGATATTGAATACTCTATTACATATCTTATTTTATTTATATAATCAAACCTTTACTGTCGCTTAGTATTAAATGATACTTGCTTAATTTATTATGGGATATCTTTTAAAAATATTACTAATCAAAGTTAGCATTGTGACTGACTGATTCCTTTCTGTTTCCTTGACTTGTTAACTTTCTAATTCCATTTTATCTTATAGCATTATTTAAGCTTTGCAAACTAAATTAATTTAAATCTTACCTTATAAGTGTGATGCAATTTTACTATTATTAGAGTTTGCAGGTCTCGATTTTCTGGCTTGTTTTAAACTTCAGTTAAATCTTACAAAAATATTTTTGCTTCTGCTTAGATAATAAAATTTCCTTTTAGACTTGAAAATCCTGATTTTATATTCGTAAATCAAAATCAAAGACTCAGTTTTACTTCAGTTTTAAAAAGGTTTACTTGTATTATTAAGCTTTGTGCTAGCTCATAGATGGGAGATGTTAATAGTTTTTTAGATTTTTCTTTAGTTGAACTGCAACTTAGGATAAAATCGGTTTAACTAAGAATCTCATTCTTATATGAGAAAAAGAAATAAGATATGGTTTCTTGGTTGAGCTGGAACTCGAGAAGAGCATGGTTTCCCCAATAGAGAAATGAATATCAGCAATACATGTCTTTTATGAGAAAAAAGTGACTCTTAAGCTTAACTGTGGACAAGACTGCTCATGTCGTTTAAAGCGGTTAGATAAATATTTTATTTTAAGATATCAGAGTCACAAGGAAGGATCAAATTATTTTTTCAGTTCTATTCTTATTGTCATACTTTGTAGCTTCATCATATAACATATGCTTTTAAATAATCTTAGACAATGAATCTTCATTCTCTATATTCAACTCTAAAACTTCAATTTCATACCCCAACACGTTTGCTATCAGGTATTTTTCTAACAGCGATTATTAAACTTCCTTATTAAAATTTACTAATTAAACTATAAAAATAGTTGCAAATACTAAAATCTAAATGACTAAGATCTTTTGTACCTTTTATATTTAACTAAATTATTAAATAAGATGCTATATATTTTTATCCTTTATCTATAGTCTCCCATTTTAAGGATATAGAGTTATTTAGCCTTTATATAGCTTATTAATTTTAGGTACTATAATAAAAATAACTTACATTCCTTTTAAAGGGAATTACTGTAAAGTTTGGAACTTTTTTTAAATATTTTTTGTTTTTGTAGTCGCTGGACTTGGTTGATTGGCTAGAAGAATCTGGTTAGTTAAGGTTTTTTATATTTCAAACTTTAACTTTTCCATGATTTATCAGCTTTCTTCATTATAATTTGATTCTATATATCTACTCTTTATAAAATTGCTGTCTAAGTTATTTTTTTAAATTAATTAATTGGGCTCCAAATAGAAGCAAAAAGAATCGTAAAGATTTTACCTAGCACTTTGTAGAGTTTTATCTAACTTAAAATAAATCCTAAAGACTACTAGCGATTTAAATCTTGCAAATCTACCTCTTAGATTCTCAAATTTTATCATACTTATTTATTGCTTAATTTCACATTTCACATTTCACATTTCACAATTCACATTTCATCTTTAAATCTTACTCTTATAATAATTTTATCACTAATTAATTTCACAGCTAAATATATTAATAAATGTTTACCTATGTAGTGAATAATGGTCTTTATTTACTTTATTCAATAACTAAGTTTTCTTACACTAACTTACTTGTTCAGTTATTTTTAACCTTGCTCTTCTAACATCTTATTTATAGATTATTTTAATTCCTTAAGCTTCAAATTTTATAATTTTCTTGTCTAAAATTATTTCCTTTAAGTGTAGTAATATTCAGCCCAAATGTTTCATTAAGGCTTATAATATTTGGCTACATTAATACCCCACAACCTTTCCTTGTATATCAAGATCTTTATTTTTTATTGTATACTACTTTCTAGATACTATTTCTGAGCTTATTAATAAATATAGCTTCTTTTTTATAAAGATACTTGCTTAAAATTTTTTTCTTAACTTCAGTAGGAAGTTTACTTGAGTAACCCATAGATGCTGATAAAAGAACGCCTTTTGTTTGCTTAATTTACTTATGTCTGTTTATACATTCTAGCTATTGTATTATAAAGAATCTTTTATTCTGCTACCATATATTCTTATGCTTTTTCACTGCTGGATTTATTACTTATTTACCATTTTGTAGGATATTTCTAGATATCTGCTTTCTAGGTTGAAATTGCTAGCTTACTTGGAATAATTGTCTTACTAGTAATTTTAATTAAATTTTTAGTCTTCAGCTTGCTTGGAATATCCTCTTATAGGGTCAAAAAAGACATATAAACATAAAAACAAAAACATACAGTAAAAATATCTTGTAATACTCTGCCAATTTCAACGCTTAACTAGGATGCTACAGCTATCGTAACTTAACTAAAGTAAGATTGAACTTTAATACCTAGTTATTTAAAATTAATCTAATTGAAATAAATTAGGCAGGAAATATAATTTAGCAAGTATTGTTTCAAGCATTTAATAAATCTAGCTAATATTATTAATGAAGTTAGAAAGAAACTATTAATTATATGGTTTTTATTTATTATTGTATAAACCTAAAGAATAATCAGTTTAGGCTGTTTAGTATTATACTTCTTGAACCTAAGCTTAAATGTGATACTATCTAAAGATATTGTAATTTGATTGATTTAATTTAACTTTCTCTATTTTTTCCTTTGATTAGATGCATTTCAATTCTTAAACTTTAATGCTAGTCTCTTTTAACTCTGTCAGTCTCACTTCTGTTTCAGTATAAAGTCCACTTACAAAGCAAATTTATCTAGCATAGATCTTTCCTTTTAAGTTAAAATCAGTTTACTTATTTTCATACTATACTTTTAGCTCTTCCATCCCTTGCTTCTGATTGACTGTAGTAAAATCTTAAAAAATGCATATATCCACTAAATTGTAATATTGCCTATCCTTGATGCTGAAAGGTATAACTGCAAGACTAAATTTAAGGGCTCCTTATACAAAATGTTTAGATATTTTTGCATAATTTGGTTAGTTTTAAGTAATTTAGTCACAATCATGGATTAAGAAGCTAAATAGTTTTCCAAACTTTATTTGGAAGATATGAAATTGCAGATATAAGTCAATTAAAGCCAAAATAATTACTTCATACAATAGGCTAAATTTGAATTCGGGAAAGAGCTCAGAAACTATTTTTCTTATATGAGGGCAAACAATACTTATCTTACTTATAATAAGAAACATTATTTTAGCTAAGCTGAAGGAAAACTTATTTACCATAAAGCTATTTAAATAGTGTCATAAGCTGAGTTATTAGAGATACTAGAGGGATAAATATTTGCTTTTACTGATTCTTTTTCAAATTCTTAAATTGCAGCTCTAGTCCCAAACGCGCTCAAACACATACAAATGTAAACAAGAGGTATTCATTCTTTAGACTTAAAGTCTAAATTATCAACTCATCCCTACAACAGTCATATGATGATCTTTTTCTCGAAGAGTGATTTTAAGATATTCTTTTTAAAATATACTAAATAGAAAGTTAAAACTAGTTACTAATACAAAAGATATTAATGAAAGATATCTTTTACATCTTTAAAATTAACCAAATCATTATAATTAGATACCATTGTTTTTGTCTCCTGTTTAAGTATCTCTTTTAAAATAAAAAGAAAAATCCATATTATGCAAATCTATCCTAATTTTATTCTGGTTTTGAGCTTTAAGTAGCTTTATTATGAATAATGGTTTACTTATAGAAGCCATAGTATAGATAAGTTTATTTCTGATTTTATGACGAAAAGTTTAAAAAAGACTATATTAAAAGATAATTAAAATTAAGCCGAGAGCAGACTTCAATAGCTTTATTTGAATAATTTCCTGGAAGTTAGTATACTAATTAGAAGGAATTTGATTAGTGGTTACTTTATATGATTCGATTTTAGTACTTTTAGACAACTGTGACATCACTTATCTTATTTTAATTGAACCCTATTAATAACTCTTATAGATAGCTCAAACTCAGGACTAATTTAATTTATAGTTATCTTACTTAAAAATGGTTCCATTTAGTGCATTTATAGTTAGATTGTTATATCTCATTTAAACTTTTAATGTTGGCTAGTTATAAGCAATAATATCTTTCTATCCAGATTAAGAAATATCATTTTATGTATATCTTAGTTCTTGCGATGATGTTCGGAGTTGACTTATCAATTTTTTAGCAATTTCTTTCAAAATATATTAGGTCTATACTGCTAGTTGATTCTAGTAGTTAGTTTACTTAGCCAATACTGTTAATAAAATAACGTACCCCATCCGCTTCAGTCCTTAACGACTGTTTTTATATTTGATTATTGCAATATTTCTTAGTTGCTACTGACATACACTCTTTTGCTTCTTCACCACTAAACTCTTATTTATTTTAGTCTTCTGTACGTTATTTTAAAATTTAGAAGCTTGAGTTATTTCTTTCACTTCAAAGTTGATATCAGTGACTTAAATAGAAAAGATTATCAAATTTTTTAATTAATGAGGAGCTTTCGTCTGCAGCTTGATTGGGGTAATTTCTTATAATGTCATTTCAATTATTGCATTATTTATCTCTGAGCCTGTTGTATGATTATTAGCCAACACCCTGCTAAACTTTAAAGTTTAGCTAAGATATTACAGCTCTCAATTGCAAGACCCATTACAAACCTATAGCCGTAATCTCTCTTTGAATATACCTGATTTGTCTATGAAGCTTAAGTTCACTAGCAACTTAAGCAAATCAAGTAAGCTATACCTTCTTTCACCTCATAGGTAATAATGAAAGTAGTTTATAAGCCTTTAGATATTCTAGAGGTTTAAACAAGTAGCATTAGCCTATACTAGTTAATTTAATTAAAGCTACTATACTAACTATCTCCTATTATAGAATTAAAGCACAAGCTTAAGAAGGTAATTTACTAATTAGCTTTAGTTTAGTTTATTAATCATTTAACTTTAAGCTATTTATCCTTAGTAAAGCTTAAAATGCTATTAAGAGAGGGGTTTACTATCAAGTTTAGTTATGAAGAGTAAGGGATATAAAGGATAGAAAAGACATAATTGGGAAAGGAAAAAATGAAAGAAGTTTCTAATAGGATAAGAATATCGGAAGTAAGGCTGAAACTTAAGAAGAAAGTAGATAATTATCTTAATCTAGCTAAACGCTTCGCTATTTATAATTAGTTGCAACTTTGGAATAAGAGTCTAGGTTTATTTTATGTAGCTTAGAACTCTTCTAAGTATAAAGTACAGCTCCTATATAGAAAACTCTTGATTAATAAGAATTGTAATTTGGATATATTAAGACAGATTTAGTAAGATTCCACAAAGAAACTAAGATATAAACTCTATAGAGTAAGGTAAAGCTACAGGATCTAAATTTGTAAGATCTAGTAATTTAAGCGATTCTAGCTGATCAATAATCATGCTTTATTTAGCATAGACTAATATTCTGTCAATAGTTGTATTAAATAAGGAGAAAGATTAGCAAAAGAGACTTTTGAGCAAATCTTTCCAGATATTGCAAGCATTAAAATTAAAATGATCTCAATTTCTGAATTAGAGTAAAGAAAAATGAGGAGCAAAAAGGTAAAGCCATTTTAGAAAAATTTAACTTGCAAGATGTAAAGGGATCGAGCTAATGAATAGAGGTAGAATAAAACTGTATTTTAACCTCAAAGTGAAAGAGATTGTGGAAAAGGATAGAAAGATTAAGCAATTGAATGAAATAAATAATCCTTCTGAAAATTGAAGAAATATATAAATAACATAAATGATACCAACTCTAAGATTTAGGCTTAAAATCTAAAATAGAAATGAGAAACTTAAAAAGTTTCGTGAATTAAAGGTAGAAATATTTAGTATCAAGATTATGAGCCCTGAGAGATCTGATTTTGATTTCAAGAATGCCTATAATCAATTAGATAATAAAAAGCATTTTAGTCTTGTAAACTGGTAATTATAGAGCTCTCAAAAATAGGATATATAAGGAAATATTGCTAACTGCTTATACAGTGAACATTCAGAAGAATAATCTTCCATCAGAGCTTATAAAAATCCTGTTAAATATTTTGTTTTAAGTAATTTGATGTTTTTTATATATGATTTCTATTCAAACTAATTAATAAGAAGCTTATTTTATTTCATTCTTTTAATTAGTAAAAGTTTAAAGAAATCCTTTTTTAAACAAATGTAAGTGAAAAACAATAATTAATAACACTATTAGTTTTATATCTTGTCTTGTTTTAAGATAAAAATAGAATTTTCAAATAAATGTTTAAGAAATAAGATACTTATAAGTATAATTAATAAATAAATAATTAAATTGTTTAATTGTATTGAAATAAAGTCAAGAAAATTATTAAGTGTAGTTATTTTAATTAAATAGTTATTTAAATAAGTTATAAAAATAAAAATGGAGAAAAAAGAAAAGCAATTTACTAAAAGTATTTTTTTAAGAAAACTCCTAAGAGCGAGAAACCACATCCTAGGGAAAATATCTCTTCTTCATTTTAAGTATGAAATTCTGCCCAACTTATGTTACTAAAAACTAATAAATAGGATCAGTTATGACCAAAGTAAAGGTATTTCTTTAATATTTTTTAGATTAAGTCATTACTGACTCTTCAGCTATTAGATCGGTAGCCATATCAAGTGACTTGAGTTGAATTGTATCAGGTTCATGAAATCCTGAAAATTCTATAAAAATCTGGAATTTCCAGACAGGTTCTCTCCTAAGAACTATAACAGGACATACTTCTCATGTTTGATAGGTAGTAATCTCCCCAGACTCTAGCTTTATTGTATCAGCATCTGGTGATTACTCCGTAAAAATCTGAAACTCGTAGAGTGGTTCTCTCATTAGAACTTTAACTGGACATTCTTGGTCAGTTAGATCGGTAGTAATCTCCCCGGACTCTAGCTATATTGTATCAGCATCTTACGATAACACCATAAAATTCTGAAATTTCCACAATGGTGCTCTCCAAAGAACTTTAACGGGGCATACTCACTGAGTTTACTCGGTAGTAATCTCCTATGACTCTAGCTATATTATATCAGCATCTTACGATAAAACCATAAAGATCTGGGATTTTTAGACTGGTCAGCTTGTGCGAACTCTTTCTGGGCATTCAGACTATGTTTCATCGGTAATAGTGTCTAAGGATAATAATTATATAATATCAGGTTCTGGTGACAAGACAATTAAGATATGGGACTTCTCAACTGGTTAGTGTATTCGTACTCTTCAAGGTCATACAGATGGTATACCAAGTATTCAGTTAAGTGTTGATTCAAGTGTTATCTTTTCTGGTTCTTATGATTAAGCAATCAAGATATGGAACTTTGATACGGGTGAGTGTATATAGACTTTATAAAGGCATACAGATGGAATATCTTCTATAGCATTGAGTGTTGATAATAAATGGTTAGTATCGGGAGCGAGTGAAAAGACGATTAGAAAGTGGAGAATTTCGAGTTGAGTAACTTATTATTTGAACTTAATTTAATTATCATTTTAAAGATTAATTATTGATTATTCATTTAAATTAATGCTTAATGGTAACTATGTTTGTTGGTTTATGAATTTTTTGCTAAATGTTTAAATAATTAAATAATTAAAAATAGTTTTGCAGTAGTTCATGACCGCTGCTCAAAGAAGTTTATAAATTTGTGAGAAGGTCGCTCTTGAATATCATAAAGTTTTCTTCTTTAAGGTCCTGTTTAATATAATCACAGCAGTTGTTAATTTTCTTTTCTTCTATAGATTTATCTTTCTTGATTGTAATAAAGTTGTTCTCTTTTTCTTTTTTCTTAGATTCAATAATGTTTTTTAAATTTTAAGAATTTTCAGCAATTTCTATTTAAATGTTATTAGCTACTACAGTAGTAGCATCGTTTCCTTTTACTTATTTTCATTTTTCACTATTATTATATATAATTTAAATAGGGTGGAAACCTCTTTCCTTCGGCTGCTTGGAGGCCCAGCAAGACAACAAAAAAATGAATGCGGACGGAGGATAAATCGGAGGAAGAGTAACCAAGGACAAGAGAAAGAAGATGTGACAAGCTGGAGAACTCTGAATGCCAGGAGGAAATTTTCTTCATCATAGGTCGGGGAAATGTACCAATAATCGCATATTGCATACTATGCTTTGGAAGGAAAAATTACAGGGACGTACTGCGGGAAGAGAAAACAAGGATAGAGAGACCCATAAAAAAATTTCGACATTAAATAAAATTAATTTAAAGAGCTGCGCACCAACGAGAGTGCTAAGCGCTTTATAATCCAATTTATTTATTCATTTTTTCCTTTTTCTATTTCCATGCTTTTAAGTTGGGAGTTAAGGTTTTAACTTTGAAGAATGCTTTCATGCTGTTAATTTTAGTTCTTCATCCTTTAGATTGAGAGTTTGTCTGGCTCAGCTGTTCACGTTGATAGTTTCAGAGTGCGCTGATTTCTCTTTCCTGGTTGTTCAGTCTTAGGTCAACAGAATATTAGAGTCCTCCAGTCACTAATATGTAAGCTTGACGTTCTCCTTTCGAAGCTTTTTAACCTCTTCTTGGAGGTTAAGCAACATTTTTATAAGCTGTTCATAGCTTATCTATTGCTAGATATTGAATTTTGATACTTCTTGCTGTTTAATTTCTTAAAAGTCTTATTAAATTTTAGTTTCTTATTTTGAAGGAGAACTCATCTTTTTTCTTGGTTTTACTGATTTCTATTTGTTCCCTTCTTATTCTTCTTGATTTTTACCAATTTAAATTTATTTAGTAAAAAACTCGGGCTTCATTTTTTTTGACTTTGCTAAATGTATATGATTTTTTGATAATTAAAAAGTTGTATATTATTTATTATTAAGGTTATTATGTAGGTTATATTTATAGGTTTTTGAAAATTTGTGTAAGTGTGTATGTGATTTAAAAAGTATTTATGTTAAATATATTTTAAATATATTTTTTATTATATGAAGACATATAATAAACTTAAGTGTTTTTTATTTCATAAAATTTTTGATTTATTTATTTATTTATGGTTTAGTAAAAATTTCAAGTTAAGCAAAAATTTTATATTTTTTCTTTTGCTAAGTAACAAAATTTATTTTTACTTGAAAAGTTAGTTTAAAATCTTGATTATTATTTAAAAAATGTAATTAAGTGTTTCATTTTACTTTGGCTATTTTAATTTAATTATTATTATTATTTAAAATTTTTTATTATTATCTATTGCTTATGTTTTTGATAAAAATGAATTTTTTCGACTTAGAATTAAAATTTTTTTAAATTTGAATTTCTTTTATAGTAAATGAATAAAATAGTGATAAAATTTTTAAATTTTATATGAATTTACTTACTTGAAAAGGATCTCAATTAAAAAGGAGAGAAAAGAAAGAATGAAATTTTGAAAAATTATTCTTTAATTTTTAGCTCTGATTCTTACACATCAGAAAATTTTCGGGATATATAAAAAAAGTATTAGAGTTTTGAAAGATTCGAAAATTTTTAACAATGGTTTTTAAATTAAGATATTAAAGATTAAGTTTATGAGCTTCTTAACACATTGCTAAATAAGTTTGATGAGAATCCACATATACTGATGGGAGATTTCAACACCCTTTTATAAGGTTTTGCAGACAATCCTGAAAATAATTTGATAATACATATAGATTATAATAATTTCTTCTACTAAATGATCTTGAAATAATGAATGATATTATCGTTAATACGTGTATACAAAAGAAACTGTATAATTGTATTGAAATGATTATATCATTATAAGCACCAATTTAATATTAATTAATTTGCAAACTTCACTGCTTATAATAATAGTTTATTTTCTGATCATATTCCAATCACTGTCAATTTTATTTATAATCTATAATCTATTGGGGAAAGATAACTCAAAGGAAATATAAAATAAATAGGTTATAAGATGTAATAGATAGGAACAATATTAAGAATCTTTCCTGCAAATTTATCTAGAATTCTTTTAGATAGATTAAGATAATTTTTAAGATTAATATGAATTATCGAAAGTAACATCTAAGACAATGCTGATTAAACATTAAGAGTGCTTTTTTCAGATTTTATAATAGCAAACCTCCTAGATATTTTACTAGAAAAATATAGAAACTAAGAGGGCTATTTCAGTATATTAGAAAGCTCACATTAAATTTGGAAGAATAAACTAATAAGTAACTAATGTTCATAAGATAGCAAAACAACTTTGAAAAAACTAAAAGTATAATCTGTGAAATAAAAAAGATAAAGCAAAAAAGAAACTTTTACTTCTAAATGGATATGCTAAAGAATTATTTTAGCATGCTAATATAATTCTAAATCCTAATAAAAGAATCTAAATGATTTTTAATTAATAAATTGAAAATAAATTAATTACCTCATGGGAGAATTGTGTTTTTAATAAGTTTTCTAATCTAACTCAATAATAGATAAATCATAGTAATTAAAAAATAGATAAAATAAATGATAATATTCAAGAAATTAAGATTATCAAATATCTTATTTATAAGGATTTTAACTTACTACCTATTTCTCTTATTAATACTATTATAAATTATATGATAAGGCTTAAAAAAGACAATAATATCTGATTTATTAGAGAAATTTGATTCATCCTTTATAAATGGGCCTTATGAAATACAGATAAAAATTTAATAGATTTGAATAACATAAAATATAATTGAAAACTTTTGGAAACGTGAAAAAGAGAAATATAAATTGATTGCATCATTGATAGATGATGAAAAAATATTTGAATTATAAAAAAAATGTATTTTATAAACTAAAGAAAGTTAAACTACTACTTGAAATAATAATAGTATTATAATCGTTTTAGAAAAATCAAAATTATTTATTTATTATATAAGGAAAGAACACAGAAACATTTATAAGACAACAATAAATCTATGTAGAGAAGTTAACATATTCCAATTTTAGAATTGTTGCTATACTAAATAGTAATTTTATAATTGGAAAGTAAAATAACTTAT
>CAMPDV010007770.1:0-34385 GCA_946699065.1 Loxodes magnus
TTTTCTTTTATTACTTTCAATTACCTAACTCAGACTCTTTTACTTGCTTTTCTACTTCACTTTTATTAGAAATCACATCTTTCTCATTTTCTATTATTACTTTCAATTACCTAACTCAGACTCTTTTACTTGCTTTTCTACTTCACTTTTATTAGAAATCTCATCTTTCTTTCTCATTTTCTATTATTACTGTCAATTACCTAACTCAGACTCTTTTACTTGCTTTTCTACTTCACTTTTATTAGAAATCTCATCTCTCTTTCTCATTTTCTATTATTACTTTCAATTACCTAACTCAGACTCTTTTACTTGCTTTTCTACTTCACTTTTATTAGAAATCTTATCTATCTTTCTCATTTTCTATTATTACTGTCAATTACCTAACTCAGACTCTTTTACTTGCTTTTCTACTTCACTTTTATTAGAAATCTCATCTCTCTTTCTCATTTTCTATTATTACTGTCAATTACCTAACTCAGACTCTTTTACTTGCTTTTCTACTTCACTTTTATTAGAAATCTTATCTCTCTTTCTCATTTTCTTCTATTACTGTCAATTATAATAAACAACCTCTTTTACTTGCTTTTCTACTTCACTTTTCTTTGAAATCACATCTTTCTCATTTTCTATTATCACTTTCAATTACCTAACTCAGACTCTTTTACTTGCTTTTCTACTTCACTTTTATTAGAAATCTCATCTCTCTTTCTCATTTTCTATTATTACTTTCAATTACCTAACTCAGACTCTTTTACTTGCTTTTCTACTTCACTTTTATTAGAAATTTTATCTATCTTTCTCATTTTCTATTATTACTGTCAATTACCTAACTCAGACTCTTTTACTTGCTTTTCTACTTCACTTTTATTAGAAATCTTATCTCTCTTTCTCATTTTCTATTATTAATGTCAATTATAATAAACAACCTCTTTTACTTGCTTTTCTACTTCACTTTTCTTTGAAATCACATCTTTCTCATTTTCTATTATTACTTTCAATTACCTAACTCAGACTCTTTTACTTGCTTTTCTACTTCACTTTTATTAGAAATCTCATCTCTCTTTCTCATTTTCTATTATTACTTTCAATTACCTAACTCAGACTCTTTTACTTGCTTTTCTACTTCACTTTTATTAGAAATCTTATCTCTCTTTCTCATTTTCTATTATTAATGTCAATTATAATAAACAACCTCTTTTACTTGCTTTTCTACTTCACTTTTCTTTGAAATCACATCTTTCTCATTTTCTATTATTACTTTCAATTACCTAACTCAGACTCTTTTACTTGCTTTTCTACTTCACTTTTATTAGAAATCTCATCTCTCTTTCTCATTTTCTATTATTACTTTCAATTACCTAACTCAGACTCTTTTACTTGCTTTTCTACTTCACTTTTATTAGAAATCTTATCTATCTTTCTCATTTTCTATTATTACTGTCAATTACCTAACTCAGACTCTTTTACTTGCTTTTCTACTTCACTTTTATTAGAAATCTTATCTCTCTTTCTCATTTTCTATTATTACTGTCAATTATAATAAACAACCTCTTTTACTTGCTTTTCTACTTCACTTTTCTTTGAAATCACATCTTTCTCATTTTCTATTATCACTTTCAATTACCTAACTCAGACTCTTTTACTTGCTTTTCTACTTCACTTTTATTAGAAATCTTATCTTTCTTTCTCATTTTCTATTATCACTTTCAATTACAATAACTCAGACTCTTTTACTTGCTTTTCTACTTCACTTTTATTAGAAATCTTATCTTTCTTTCTCATTTTCTATTATTACTGTCAATTACCTAACTCAGACTCTTTTACTTGCTTTTCTACTTCACTTTTATTAGAAATCTTATCTCTATTTCTCATTTTCTATTATCACTTTCAATTACCTAACTCAGACTCTTTTACTTGCTTTTCTACTTCACTTTTATTAGAAATCTCATCTCTCTTTCTCATTTTCTATTATTACTGTCAATTACCTAACTCAGACTCTTTTACTTGCTTTTCTACTTCACTTTTATTAGAAATCTTATCTCTCTTTCTCATTTTCTATTATTACTGTCAATTATAATAAACAACCTCTTTTACTTGCTTTTCTACTTCACTTTTCTTTGAAATCACATCTTTCTCATTTTCTATTATCACTTTCAATTACCTAACTCAGACTCTTTTACTTGCTTTTCTACTTCACTTTTATTAGAAATCTTATCTTTCTTTCTCATTTTCTATTATTACTGTCAATTATAATAAACAACCTCTTTTACTTGCTTTTCTACTTCACTTTTCTTTGAAATCACATCTTTCTCATTTTCTATTATTACTGTCAATTACCTAACTCAGACTCTTTTACTTGCTTTTCTACTTCACTTTTATTAGAAATCTCATCTCTCTTTCTCATTTTCTATTATTACTTTCAATTACCTAACTCAGACTCTTTTACTTGCTTTTCTACTTCACTTTTATTAGAAATCTTATCTATCTTTCTCATTTTCTATTATTACTGTCAATTACCTAACTCAGACTCTTTTACTTGCTTTTCTACTTCACTTTTATTAGAAATCTTATCTCTCTTTCTCATTTTCTATTATTACTGTCAATTATAATAAACAACCTCTTTTACTTGCTTTTCTACTTCACTTTTCTTTGAAATCACATCTTTCTCATTTTCTATTATTACTTTCAATTACCTAACTCAGACTCTTTTACTTGCTTTTCTACTTCACTTTTATTAGAAATCTCATCTCTCTTTCTCATTTTCTATTATTACTTTCAATTACCTAACTCAGACTCTTTTACTTGCTTTTCTACTTCACTTTTATTAGAAATCTTATCTCTCTTTCTCATTTTCTTCTATTACTGTCAATTATAATAAACAACCTCTTTTACTTGCTTTTCTACTTCACTTTTCTTTGAAATCACATCTTTCTCATTTTCTTTTATTACTTTCAATTACCTAACTCAGACTCTTTTACTTGCTTTTCTACTTCACTTTTATTAGAAATCTTATCTATCTTTCTCATTTTCTATTATTACTGTCAATTATAATAAACAAACTCTTTAACTTGCTTTTCTACTTCACTTTTATTAGAAATCTTATCTCTCTTTCTCATTTTCTATTATCACTTTCAATTATAATAAACAACCTCTTTTACTTGCTTTTCTACTTCACTTTTATTAGAAATCTTATCTCTCTTTCTCATTTTCTTCTATTACTGTCAATTATAATAAACAACCTCTTTTACTTGCTTTTCTACTTCACTTTTCTTTGAAATCACATCTTTCTCATTTTCTATTATCACTTTCAATTACCTAACTCAGACTCTTTTACTTGCTTTTCTACTTCACTTTTATTAGAAATCTCATCTCTCTTTCTCATTTTCTATTATTACTTTCAATTACCTAACTCAGACTCTTTTACTTGCTTTTCTACTTCACTTTTATTAGAAATCTCATCTCTCTTTCTCATTTTCTATTATTACTGTCAATTACCTAACTCAGACTCTTTTACTTGCTTTTCTACTTCACTTTTATTAGAAATCTTATCTCTCTTTCTCATTTTCTTCTATTACTGTCAATTATAATAAACAACCTCTTTTACTTGCTTTTCTACTTCACTTTTCTTTGAAATCACATCTTTCTCATTTTCTTTTATTACTTTCAATTACCTAACTCAGACTCTTTTACTTGCTTTTCTACTTCACTTTTATTAGAAATCTCATCTCTCTTTCTCATTTTCTATTATTACTTTCAATTACCTAACTCAGACTCTTTTACTTGCTTTTCTACTTCACTTTTATTAGAAATCTCATCTCTCTTTCTCATTTTCTATTATCACTTTCAATTACCTAACTCAGACTCTTTTACTTGCTTTTCTACTTCACTTTTATTAGAAATCTCATCTCTCTTTCTCATTTTCTATTATTACTTTCAATTACCTAACTCAGACTCTTTTACTTGCTTTTCTACTTCACTTTTATTAGAAATCTCATCTTTCTTTCTCATTTTCTATTATCACTTTCAATTACCTAACTCAGACTCTTTTACTTGCTTTTCTACTTCACTTTTCTTTGAAATCACATCTTTCTCATTTTCTATTATCACTTTCAATTACCTAACTCAGACTCTTTTACTTGCTTTTCTACTTCACTTTTATTAGAAATCTCATCTCTCTTTCTCATTTTCTATTATTACTTTCAATTACCTAACTCAGACTCTTTTACTTGCTTTTCTACTTCACTTTTATTAGAAATCTTATCTCTCTTTCTCATTTTCTTCTATTACTGTCAATTATAATAAACAACCTCTTTTACTTGCTTTTCTACTTCACTTTTATTAGAAATCTTATCTCTCTTTCTCATTTTCTATTATTACTGTCAATTATAATAAACAACCTCTTTTACTTGCTTTTCTACTTCACTTTTCTTTGAAATCACATCTTTCTCATTTTCTATTATTACTTTCAATTACCTAACTCAGACTCTTTTACTTGCTTTTCTACTTCACTTTTATTAGAAATCTCATCTCTCTTTCTCATTTTCTATTATTACTGTCAATTACCTAACTCAGACTCTTTTACTTTCTTTTCTACTTCAATTTTATTAGAAATCTTATCTCTCTTTCTCATTTTCTCTATTACTGTCAATTATAATAAACAACCTCTTTTTTGCTTTTCTATTACTTTGAAATCACATCTTTCTCATTTTCTTTTATTACTTTCAATTACCTAACTCAGACTCTTTTACTTGCTTTTCTACTCACTTTTATTAGAAATCACATTTTCTTTGTCAATTACCTAACTCAATCTTTTACTTGCTTTTCTACTTCACTTTCTCATTTCTCATTTTCTATTATTACTTTCAATTACCTAACTCAGACTCTTTTACTTGCTTTTCTACTTCACTTTTATTAGAAATCTTATCTCTCTTTCTCATTTTCTATTATTACTGTCAATTACCTAACTCAGACTCTTTTACTTGCTTTTCTACTTCACTTTTCTTTGAAATCACATCTATCTCATTTTCTTTTATTACTTTCAATTACCTAACTCAGACTCTTTTACTTGCTTTTCTACTTCACTTTTATTAGAAATCTCATCTCTCTTTCTCATTTTCTATTATTACTTTCAATTACCTAACTCAGACTCTTTTACTTGCTTTTCTACTTCACTTTTATTAGAAATCTCATCTCTCTTTCTCATTTTCTATTATTACTGTCAATTATAATAAACAACCTCTTTTACTTGCTTTTCTACTTCACTTTTCTTTGAAATCACATCTTTCTCATTTTCTATTATCACTTTCAATTACCTAACTCAGACTCTTTTACTTGCTTTTCTACTTCACTTTTATTAGAAATCTCATCTCTCTTTCTCATTTTCTATTATTACTTTCAATTACTTAACTCAGACTCTTTTACTTGCTTTTCTACTTCACTTTTATTAGAAATCTTATCTTTCTTTCTCATTTTCTATTATCACTTTCAATTACCTAACTCAGACTCTTTTACTTGCTTTTCTACTTCACTTTTATTAGAAATCTTATCTATCTTTCTCATTTTCTATTATTACTGTCAATTACCTAACTCAGACTCTTTTACTTGCTTTTCTACTTCACTTTTATTAGAAATCTTATCTCTATTTCTCATTTTCTATTATCACTTTCAATTACCTAACTCAGACTCTTTTACTTGCTTTTCTACTTCACTTTTATTAGAAATCTCATCTCTCTTTCTCATTTTCTATTATTATTGTCAATTACCTAACTCAGACTCTTTTACTTGCTTTTCTACTTCACTTTTATTAGAAATCTTATCTATCTTTCTCATTTTCTATTATTACTGTCAATTATAATAAACAACCTCTTTTACTTGCTTTTCTACTTCACTTTTCTTTGAAATCACATCTTTCTCATTTTCTATTATTACTTTCAATTACCTAACTCAGACTCTTTTACTTGCTTTTCTACTTCACTTTTATTAGAAATCTCATCTCTCTTTCTCATTTTCTATTATTACTGTCAATTACCTAACTCAGACTCTTTTACTTTCTTTTCTACTTCAATTTTATTAGAAATCTTATCTCTCTTTCTCATTTTCTTCTATTACTGTCAATTATAATAAACAACCTCTTTTACTTGCTTTTCTACTTCACTTTTCTTTGAAATCACATCTTTCTCATTTTCTTTTATTACTTTCAATTACCTAACTCAGACTCTTTTACTTGCTTTTCTACTTCACTTTTATTAGAAATCTTATCTCTCTTTCTCATTTTCTATTATTACTGTCAATTATAATAAACAACCTCTTTTACTTGCTTTTCTACTTCACTTTTATTAGAAATCTTATCTCTCTTTCTCATTTTCTATTATTACTGTCAATTATAATAAACAACCTCTTTTACTTGCTTTTCTACTTCACTTTTATTAGAAATCTTATCTCTCTTTCTCATTTTCTATTATTACTGTCAATTACCTAACTCAGACTCTTTTACTTGCTTTTCTACTTCACTTTTCTTTGAAATCACATCTATCTCATTTTCTTTTATTACTTTCAATTACCTAACTCAGACTCTTTTACTTGCTTTTCTACTTCACTTTTATTAGAAATCTCATCTCTCTTTCTCATTTTCTATTATTACTTTCAATTACCTAACTCAGACTCTTTTACTTGCTTTTCTACTTCACTTTTATTAGAAATCTCATCTCTCTTTCTCATTTTCTATTATTACTGTCAATTATAATAAACAACCTCTTTTACTTGCTTTTCTACTTCACTTTTATTAGAAATCTCATCTCTCTTTCTCATTTTCTATTATTACTTTCAATTACCTAACTCAGACTCTTTTACTTGCTTTTCTACTTCACTTTTATTAGAAATCACATCTTTCTCATTTTCTTTTATTACTTTCAATTACCTAACTCAGACTCTTTTACTTGCTTTTCTACTTCACTTTTATTAGAAATCTCATCTCTCTTTCTCATTTTCTATTATTACTTTCAATTACCTAACTCAGACTCTTTTACTTGCTTTTCTACTTCACTTTTATTAGAAATCTCATCTCTCTTTCTCATTTTCTATTATCACTTTCAATTACCTAACTCAGACTCTTTTACTTGCTTTTCTACTTCACTTTTATTAGAAATCTCATCTCTCTTTCTCATTTTCTATTATTACTTTCAATTACCTAACTCAGACTCTTTTACTTGCTTTTCTACTTCACTTTTATTAGAAATCTCATCTTTCTTTCTCATTTTCTATTATCACTTTCAATTACCTAACTCAGACTCTTTTACTTGCTTTTCTACTTCACTTTTCTTTGAAATCACATCTTTCTCATTTTCTATTATCACTTTCAATTACCTAACTCAGACTCTTTTACTTGCTTTTCTACTTCACTTTTATTAGAAATCTCATCTCTCTTTCTCATTTTCTATTATTACTTTCAATTACCTAACTCAGACTCTTTTACTTGCTTTTCTACTTCACTTTTATTAGAAATCTCATCTCTCTTTCTCATTTTCTATTATTACTTTCAATTACTTAACTCAGACTCTTTTACTTGCTTTTCTACTTCACTTTTATTAGAAATCTCATCTCTCTTTCTCATTTTCTATTATCACTTTCAATTACCTAACTCAGACTCTTTTACTTGCTTTTCTACTTCACTTTTATTAGAAATCTCATCTCTCTTTCTCATTTTCTATTATTACTGTCAATTACCTAACTCAGACTCTTTTACTTGCTTTTCTACTTCACTTTTATTAGAAATCTCATCTCTCTTTCTCATTTTCTATTATTACTTTCAATTACCTAACTCAGACTCTTTTACTTGCTTTTCTACTTCACTTTTATTAGAAATCACATCTTTCTCATTTTCTTTTATTACTTTCAATTACCTAACTCAGACTCTTTTACTTGCTTTTCTACTTCACTTTTATTAGAAATCTCATCTCTCTTTCTCATTTTCTATTATTACTTTCAATTACCTAACTCAGACTCTTTTACTTGCTTTTCTACTTCACTTTTATTAGAAATCTCATCTCTCTTTCTCATTTTCTATTATCACTTTCAATTACCTAACTCAGACTCTTTTACTTGCTTTTCTACTTCACTTTTATTAGAAATCTTATCTCTCTTTCTCATTTTCTATTATTACTGTCAATTATAATAAACAACCTCTTTTACTTGCTTTTCTACTTCACTTTTCTTTGAAATCACATCTTTCTCATTTTCTATTATCACTTTCAATTACCTAACTCAGACTCTTTTACTTGCTTTTCTACTTCACTTTTATTAGAAATCTCATCTCTCTTTCTCATTTTCTATTATTACTTTCAATTACTTAACTCAGACTCTTTTACTTGCTTTTCTACTTCACTTTTATTAGAAATCTTATCTTTCTTTCTCATTTTCTATTATCACTTTCAATTACCTAACTCAGACTCTTTTACTTGCTTTTCTACTTCACTTTTATTAGAAATCTTATCTATCTTTCTCATTTTCTATTATTACTGTCAATTACCTAACTCAGACTCTTTTACTTGCTTTTCTACTTCACTTTTATTAGAAATCTTATCTCTCTTTCTCATTTTCTATTATCAATGTCAATTACCTAACTCAGACTCTTTTACTTGCTTTTCTACTTCACTTTTCTTAGAAATCATCATCTTTCTCATTTTCTATTATTACTGTCAATTACCTAACTCAGACTCTTTTACTTGCTTTTCTACTTCACTTTTATTAGAAATCTCATCTCTCTTTCTCATTTTCTATTATTAATGTCAATTATAATAAACAACCTCTTTTACTTGCTTTTTACTACTTTTATTAGAAATCTTACTTTTCTTTGTCAATTAAACTCACATCTTTTTCTCTTTTATTAGAAATCTCATCTTCTCATTTTTATTATACTTTCAATTACCTAACTCAGACTCTTTTACTTGCTTTTCTACTTCACTTTTATTAGAAATCTCATCTCTCTTTCTCATTTTCTATTATTACTGTCAATTACCTAACTCAGACTCTTTTACTTGCTTTTCTACTTCACTTTTATTAGAAATCTCATCTCTCTTTCTCATTTTCTATTATCACTTTCAATTACCTAACTCAGACTCTTTTACTTGCTTTTCTACTTCACTTTTATTAGAAATCTCATCTCTCTTTCTCATTTTCTATTATCACTTTCAATTACCTAACTCAGACTCTTTTACTTGCTTTTCTACTTCACTTTTATTAGAAATCTCATCTATCTTTCTCATTTTCTATTATTACTGTCAATTACCTAACTCAGACTCTTTTACTTGCTTTTCTACTTCACTTTTATTAGAAATCTCATCTCTCTTTCTCATTTTCTATTATTACTGTCAATTACCTAACTCAGACTCTTTTACTTGCTTTTCTACTTCACTTTTATTAGAAATCACATCTTTCTCATTTTCTATTATCACTTTCAATTACCTAACTCAGACTCTTTTACTTGCTTTTCTACTTCACTTTTATTAGAAATCTCATCTCTCTTTCTCATTTTCTATTATCACTTTCAATTACCTAACTCAGACTCTTTTACTTGCTTTTCTACTTCACTTTTCTTTGAAATCAAATCTTTCTCATTTTCTATTATTACTGTCAATTACCTAACTCAGACTCTTTTACTTGCTTTTCTACTTCACTTTTATTAGAAATCTCATCTCTCTTTCTCATTTTCTATTATTACTGTCAATTACCTAACTCAGACTCTTTTACTTGCTTTTCTACTTCACTTTTCTTTGAAATCACATCTTTCTCATTTTCTATTATTACTGTCAATTACCTAACTCAGACTCTTTTACTTGCTTTTCTACTTCACTTTTATTAGAAATCTCATCTCTCTTTCTCATTTTCTATTATTACTGTCAATTACCTAACTCAGACTCTTTTACTTGCTTTTCTACTTCACTTTTTTTATAAATCTTATCTATCTTTCTCATTTTCTATTATCACTTTCAATTACCTAACTCAGACTCTTTTACTTGCTTTTCTACTTCACTTTTATTAGAAATCTCATCTATCTTTCTCATTTTCTATTATTACTGTCAATTACCTAACTCAGACTCTTTTACTTGCTTTTCTACTTCACTTTTATTAGAAATCTCATCTCTCTTTCTCATTTTCTATTATTACTGTCAATTACCTAACTCAGACTCTTTTACTTGCTTTTCTACTTCACTTTTATTAGAAATCTCATCTCTCTTTCTCATTTTCTATTATTACTGTCAATTACCTAACTCAGACTCTTTTACTTGCTTTTCTACTTCACTTTTATTAGAAATCACATCTTTCTCATTTTCTATTATTACTGTCAATTACCTAACTCAGACTCTTTTACTTGCTTTTCTACTTCACTTTTATTAGAAATCTCATCTATCTTTCTCATTTTCTATTATTACTGTCAATTACCTAACTCAGACTCTTTTACTTGCTTTTCTACTTCACTTTTATTAGAAATCTTATCTTTCTTTCTCATTTTCTATTATTACTGTCAATTACCTAACTCAGACTCTTTTACTTGCTTTTCTACTTCACTTTTATTAGAAATCACATCTTTCTCATTTTCTATTATCACTTTCAATTACCTAACTCAGACTCTTTTACTTGCTTTTCTACTTCACTTTTATTAGAAATCTCATCTATCTTTCTCATTTTCTATTATTACTGTCAATTACCTAACTCAGACTCTTTTACTTGCTTTTCTACTTCACTTTTATTAGAAATCTCATCTCTCTTTCTCATTTTCTATTATTACTTTCAATTACCTAACTCAGACTCTTTTACTTGCTTTTCTACTTCACTTTTATTAGAAATCTCATCTCTCTTTCTCATTTTCTATTATCACTTTCAATTACCTAACTCAGACTCTTTTACTTGCTTTTCTACTTCACTTTTATTAGAAATCTCATCTATCTTTCTCATTTTCTATTATTACTGTCAATTACCTAACTCAGACTCTTTTACTTGCTTTTCTACTTCACTTTTATTAGAAATCTTATCTTTCTTTCTCATTTTCTATTATTACTGTCAATTACCTAACTCAGACTCTTTTACTTGCTTTTCTACTTCACTTTTATTAGAAATCACATCTTTCTCATTTTCTATTATCACTTTCAATTACCTAACTCAGACTCTTTTACTTGCTTTTCTACTTCACTTTTATTAGAAATCTCATCTATCTTTCTCATTTTCTATTATTACTGTCAATTACCTAACTCAGACTCTTTTACTTGCTTTTCTACTTCACTTTTATTAGAAATCTCATCTCTCTTTCTCATTTTCTATTATTACTGTCAATTACCTAACTCAGACTCTTTTACTTGCTTTTCTACTTCACTTTTATTAGAAATCACATCTTTCTCATTTTCTATTATTACTGTCAATTATAATAAACAACCTCTTTTACTTGCTTTTCTACTTCACTTTTATTAGAAATCTTATCTATCTTTCTCATTTTCTATTATTACTGTCAATTACCTAACTCAGACTCTTTTACTTGCTTTTCTACTTCACTTTTATTAGAAATCTCATCTCTCTTTCTCATTTTCTATTATTACTGTCAATTACCTAACTCAGACTCTTTTACTTGCTTTTCTACTTCACTTTTATTAGAAATCACATCTTTCTCATTTTCTATTATTACTGTCAATTACCTAACTCAGACTCTTTTACTTGCTTTTCTACTTCACTTTTATTAGAAATCTCATCTATCTTTCTCATTTTCTATTATTACTGTCAATTACCTAACTCAGACTCTTTTACTTGCTTTTCTACTTCACTTTTATTAGAAATCTCATCTCTCTTTCTCATTTTCTATTATTACTGTCAATTACCTAACTCAGACTCTTTTACTTGCTTTTCTACTTCACTTTTATTAGAAATCTCATCTCTCTTTCTCATTTTCTATTATCACTTTCAATTACCTAACTCAGACTCTTTTACTTGCTTTTCTACTTCACTTTTATTAGAAATCTCATCTCTCTTTCTCATTTTCTATTATTACTGTCAATTATAATAAACAACCTCTTTTACTTGCTTTTCTACTTCACTTTTATTAGAAATCTTATCTATCTTTCTCATTTTCTATTATTACTGTCAATTACCTAACTCAGACTCTTTTACTTGCTTTTCTACTTCACTTTTATTAGAAATCTTATCTCTCTTTCTCATTTTCTTCTATTACTGTCAATTATAATAAACAACCTCTTTTACTTGCTTTTATACTTCACTTTTCTTTGAAATCACATCTTTCTCATTTTCTATTATCACTTTCAATTACCTAACTCAGACTCTTTTACTTGCTTTTCTACTTCACTTTTATTAGAAATCTTATCTCTCTTTCTCATTTTCTATTATTACTTTCAATTACCTAACTCAGACTCTTTTACTTGCTTTTCTACTTCACTTTTATTAGAAATCTCATCTCTCTTTCTCATTTTCTATTATTACTGTCAATTATAATAAACAACCTCTTTTACTTGCTTTTCTACTTCACTTTTATTAGAAATCTCATCTCTCTTTCTCATTTTCTATTATTACTGTCAATTACCTAACTCAGACTCTTTTACTTGCTTTTCTACTTCACTTTTATTAGAAATCTCATCTCTCTTTCTCATTTTCTATTATTACTGTCAATTACCTAACTCAGACTCTTTTACTTGCTTTTCTACTTCACTTTTATTAGAAATCTTATCTCTCTTTCTCATTTTCTATTATTAATGTCAATTATAATAAACAACCTCTTTTACTTGCTTTTCTACTTCACTTTTCTTTGAAATCACATCTTTCTCATTTTCTATTATTACTTTCAATTACCTAACTCAGACTCTTTTACTTGCTTTTCTACTTCACTTTTATTAGAAATCTTATCTCTCTTTCTCATTTTCTATTATTACTTTCAATTACCTAACTCAGACTCTTTTACTTGCTTTTCTACTTCACTTTTATTAGAAATCTCATCTCTCTTTCTCATTTTCTATTATTACTGTCAATTACCTAACTCAGACTCTTTTACTTGCTTTTCTACTTCACTTTTATTAGAAATCTTATCTCTCTTTCTCATTTTCTATTATTACTGTCAATTATAATAAACAACCTCTTTTACTTGCTTTTCTACTTCACTTTTCTTTGAAATCACATCTTTCTCATTTTCTATTATCACTTTCAATTACCTAACTCAGACTCTTTTACTTGCTTTTCTACTTCACTTTTATTAGAAATCTCATCTCTCTTTCTCATTTTCTATTATTACTGTCAATTACCTAACTCAGACTCTTTTACTTGCTTTTCTACTTCACTTTTATTAGAAATCTTATCTCTCTTTCTCATTTTCTATTATTACTGTCAATTACCTAACTCAGACTCTTTTACTTGCTTTTCTACTTCACTTTTATTAGAAATCTTATCTCTCTTTCTCATTTTCTTCTATTACTGTCAATTATAATAAACAACCTCTTTTACTTGCTTTTCTACTTCACTTTTCTTTGAAATCACATCTTTCTCATTTTCTATTATCACTTTCAATTACCTAACTCAGACTCTTTTACTTGCTTTTCTACTTCACTTTTATTAGAAATCTCATCTCTCTTTCTCATTTTCTATTATTACTGTCAATTATAATAAACAACCTCTTTTACTTGCTTTTCTACTTCACTTTTATTAGAAATCTCATCTCTCTTTCTCATTTTCTATTATTACTGTCAATTACCTAACTCAGACTCTTTTACTTGCTTTTCTACTTCACTTTTATTAGAAATCTCATCTCTCTTTCTCATTTTCTATTATTACTGTCAATTACCTAACTCAGACTCTTTTACTTGCTTTTCTACTTCACTTTTATTAGAAATCTTATCTCTCTTTCTCATTTTCTATTATTAATGTCAATTATAATAAACAACCTCTTTTACTTGCTTTTCTACTTCACTTTTCTTTGAAATCACATCTTTCTCATTTTCTATTATTACTTTCAATTACCTAACTCAGACTCTTTTACTTGCTTTTCTACTTCACTTTTATTAGAAATCTTATCTCTCTTTCTCATTTTCTATTATTACTTTCAATTACCTAACTCAGACTCTTTTACTTGCTTTTCTACTTCACTTTTATTAGAAATCTCATCTCTCTTTCTCATTTTCTATTATTACTGTCAATTACCTAACTCAGACTCTTTTACTTGCTTTTCTACTTCACTTTTATTAGAAATCTTATCTCTCTTTCTCATTTTCTATTATTACTGTCAATTATAATAAACAACCTCTTTTACTTGCTTTTCTACTTCACTTTTCTTTGAAATCACATCTTTCTCATTTTCTATTATCACTTTCAATTACCTAACTCAGACTCTTTTACTTGCTTTTCTACTTCACTTTTATTAGAAATCTCATCTCTCTTTCTCATTTTCTATTATTACTGTCAATTACCTAACTCAGACTCTTTTACTTGCTTTTCTACTTCACTTTTATTAGAAATCTTATCTCTCTTTCTCATTTTCTATTATTAATGTCAATTATAATAAACAACCTCTTTTACTTGCTTTTCTACTTCACTTTTCTTTGAAATCACATCTTTCTCATTTTCTATTATTACTTTCAATTACCTAACTCAGACTCTTTTACTTGCTTTTCTACTTCACTTTTATTAGAAATCTTATCTCTCTTTCTCATTTTCTATTATTACTTTCAATTACCTAACTCAGACTCTTTTACTTGCTTTTCTACTTCACTTTTATTAGAAATCTCATCTCTCTTTCTCATTTTCTATTATTACTGTCAATTACCTAACTCAGACTCTTTTACTTGCTTTTCTACTTCACTTTTATTAGAAATCTTATCTCTCTTTCTCATTTTCTATTATTACTGTCAATTATAATAAACAACCTCTTTTACTTGCTTTTCTACTTCACTTTTCTTTGAAATCACATCTTTCTCATTTTCTATTATCACTTTCAATTACCTAACTCAGACTCTTTTACTTGCTTTTCTACTTCACTTTTATTAGAAATCTCATCTCTCTTTCTCATTTTCTATTATTACTGTCAATTACCTAACTCAGACTCTTTTACTTGCTTTTCTACTTCACTTTTATTAGAAATCTTATCTCTCTTTCTCATTTTCTATTATTACTGTCAATTACCTAACTCAGACTCTTTTACTTGCTTTTCTACTTCACTTTTATTAGAAATCTTATCTCTCTTTCTCATTTTCTTCTATTACTGTCAATTATAATAAACAACCTCTTTTACTTGCTTTTCTACTTCACTTTTCTTTGAAATCACATCTTTCTCATTTTCTATTATCACTTTCAATTACCTAACTCAGACTCTTTTACTTGCTTTTCTACTTCACTTTTATTAGAAATCTCATCTCTCTTTCTCATTTTCTATTATTACTGTCAATTATAATAAACAACCTCTTTTACTTGCTTTTCTACTTCACTTTTATTAGAAATCTCATCTCTCTTTCTCATTTTCTATTATTACTGTCAATTACCTAACTCAGACTCTTTTACTTGCTTTTCTACTTCACTTTTATTAGAAATCTCATCTCTCTTTCTCATTTTCTATTATTACTGTCAATTACCTAACTCAGACTCTTTTACTTGCTTTTCTACTTCACTTTTATTAGAAATCTTATCTCTCTTTCTCATTTTCTATTATTAATGTCAATTATAATAAACAACCTCTTTTACTTGCTTTTCTACTTCACTTTTCTTTGAAATCACATCTTTCTCATTTTCTATTATTACTTTCAATTACCTAACTCAGACTCTTTTACTTGCTTTTCTACTTCACTTTTATTAGAAATCTTATCTCTCTTTCTCATTTTCTATTATTACTTTCAATTACCTAACTCAGACTCTTTTACTTGCTTTTCTACTTCACTTTTATTAGAAATCTCATCTCTCTTTCTCATTTTCTATTATTACTGTCAATTACCTAACTCAGACTCTTTTACTTGCTTTTCTACTTCACTTTTATTAGAAATCTTATCTCTCTTTCTCATTTTCTATTATTACTGTCAATTATAATAAACAACCTCTTTTACTTGCTTTTCTACTTCACTTTTCTTTGAAATCACATCTTTCTCATTTTCTATTATCACTTTCAATTACCTAACTCAGACTCTTTTACTTGCTTTTCTACTTCACTTTTATTAGAAATCTTATCTCTCTTTCTCATTTTCTTCTATTACTGTCAATTATAATAAACAACCTCTTTTACTTGCTTTTATACTTCACTTTTATTAGAAATCTTATCTCTCTTTCTCATTTTCTATTATTACTGTCAATTACCTAACTCAGACTCTTTTACTTGCTTTTCTACTTCACTTTTATTAGAAATCTCATCTCTCTTTCTCATTTTCTATTATTACTGTCAATTACCTAACTCAGACTCTTTTACTTGCTTTTCTACTTCACTTTTCTTTGAAATCACATCTTTCTCATTTTCTATTATTACTTTCAATTACCTAACTCAGACTCTTTTACTTGCTTTTCTACTTCACTTTTATTAGAAATCTTATCTCTCTTTCTCATTTTCTATTATTACTTTCAATTACCTAACTCAGACTCTTTTACTTGCTTTTCTACTTCACTTTTATTAGAAATCTCATCTCTCTTTCTCATTTTCTATTATTACTGTCAATTACCTAACTCAGACTCTTTTACTTGCTTTTCTACTTCACTTTTATTAGAAATCTTATCTCTCTTTCTCATTTTCTATTATTAATGTCAATTATAATAAACAACCTCTTTTACTTGCTTTTCTACTTCACTTTTCTTTGAAATCACATCTTTCTCATTTTCTATTATTACTTTCAATTACCTAACTCAGACTCTTTTACTTGCTTTTCTACTTCACTTTTATTAGAAATCTCATCTCTCTTTCTCATTTTCTATTATCACTTTCATTTACCTAACTCAGACTCTTTTACTTGCTTTTCTACTTCACTTTTATTAGAAATCTCATCTCTCTTTCTCATTTTCTATTATTACTTTCAATTACCTAACTCAGACTCTTTTACTTGCTTTTCTACTTCACTTTTATTAGAAATCTTATCTCTCTTTCTCATTTTCTATTATTAATGTCAATTATAATAAACAACCTCTTTTACTTGCTTTTCTACTTCACTTTTCTTTGAAATCACATCTTTCTCATTTTCTATTATCACTTTCAATTACCTAACTCAGACTCTTTTACTTGCTTTTCTACTTCACTTTTATTAGAAATCTTATCTTTCTTTCTCATTTTCTATTATCACTTTCAATTACACTAACTCAGACTCTTTTACTTGCTTTTCTACTTCACTTTTATTAGAAATCTTATCTTTCTTTCTCATTTTCTATTATTACTGTCAATTACATAACTCAGACTCTTTTACTTGCTTTTCTACTTCACTTTTATTAGAAATCTTATCTATCTTTCTCATTTTCTATTATTACTGTCAATTATAATAAACAACCTCTTTTACTTGCTTTTATACTTCACTTTTCTTTGAAATCACATCTTTCTCATTTTCTATTATTACTTTCAATTACCTAACTCAGACTCTTTTACTTGCTTTTCTACTTCACTTTTATTAGAAATCTCATCTCTCTTTCTCATTTTCTATTATTACTGTCAATTAACTAACTCAGACTCTTTTACTTGCTTTTCTACTTCACTTTTATTAGAAATCTCATCTCTCTTTCTCATTTTCTATTATTACTGTCAATTACCTAACTCAGACTCTTTTACTTGCTTTTCTACTTCACTTTTATTAGAAATCTTATCTATCTTTCTCATTTTCTATTATTAATGTCAATTATAATAAACAACCTCTTTTACTTGCTTTTCTACTTCACTTTTATTAGAAATCTTATCTCTCTTTCTCATTTTCTATTATTACTGTCAATTACCTAACTCAGACTCTTTTACTTGCTTTATTACTTCACTTTTCTTTGAAATCACATCTTTCTCATTTTCTATTATTACTTTCAATTACCTAACTCAGACTCTTTTACTTGCTTTTCTACTTCACTTTTATTAGAAATCTCATCTCTCTTTCTCATTTTCTATTATCACTTTCAATTACCTAACTCAGACTCTTTTACTTGCTTTTCTACTTCACTTTTATTAGAAATCTCATCTATCTTTCTCATTTTCTATTATTACTGTCAATTACCTAACTCAGACTCTTTTACTTGCTTTTCTACTTCACTTTTATTAGAAATCTCATCTATCTTTCTCATTTTCTATTATTACTGTCAATTACCTAACTCAGACTCTTTTACTTGCTTTTCTACTTCACTTTTATTAGAAATCTTATCTCTCTTTCTCATTTTCTATTATTACTGTCAATTACCTAACTCAGACTCTTTTACTTGCTTTTCTACTTCACTTTTATTAGAAATCTCATCTCTCTTTCTCATTTTCTATTATCACTTTCAATTACCTAACTCAGACTCTTTTACTTGCTTTTCTACTTCACTTTTATTAGAAATCTTATCTTTCTTTCTCATTTTCTATTATCACTTTCAATTACACTAACTCAGACTCTTTTACTTGCTTTTCTACTTCACTTTTATTAGAAATCTTATCTTTCTTTCTCATTTTCTATTATTACTGTCAATTATTATCTTAAGACTCTTTTACTTTCTTTTCTACTTCATTTTTCTTAGAAATCTTATCTCTCTTTCTCATTTTCTATTATTACTTTCAATTACCTAACTCACACTCTTTTACTTGCTTTTCTACTTCACTTTTCTTAGAAATCTTATCTCTCTTTCTCATTTTCTATTATTAATTTCAATTACCTAACTCAGACTCTTTTACTTTCTTTTCTACTTCACTTTTCTTAGAAATCTTATCTCTCTTTCTCATTTTCTATTATTACTTTCAATTACCTAACTCACACTCTTTTACTTGCTTTTCTACTTCATTTTTCTTAGAAATCTTATCTCTCTTTCTCATTTTCTATTATTACTGTCAATTACCTAACTCAGACTCTTTTACTTGCTTTTCTACTTCACTTTTATTAGAAATCTCATCTATCTTTCTCATTTTCTATTATTACTGTCAATTACCTAACTCAGACTCTTTTACTTGCTTTTCTACTTCACTTTTATTAGAAATCTCATCTCTCTTTCTCATTTTCTATTATTACTGTCAATTACCTAACTCAGACTCTTTTACTTGCTTTTCTACTTCACTTTTCTTTGAAATCACATCTTTCTCATTTTCTATTATTACTTTCAATTACCTAACTCAGACTCTTTTACTTGCTTTTCTACTTCACTTTTATTAGAAATCTCATCTCTCTTTCTCATTTTCTATTATTACTGTCAATTACCTAACTCAGACTCTTTTACTTGCTTTTCTACTTCACTTTTATTAGAAATCTCATCTCTCTTTCTCATTTTCTATTATCACTTTCAATTACCTAACTCAGACTCTTTTACTTGCTTTTCTACTTCACTTTTATTAGAAATCTCATCTCTCTTTCTCATTTTCTATTATCACTTTCAATTACCTAACTCAGACTCTTTTACTTGCTTTTCTACTTCACTTTTATTAGAAATCTTATCTATCTTTCTCATTTTCTATTATCACTTTCAATTACCTAACTCAGACTCTTTTACTTGCTTTTCTACTTCACTTTTATTAGAAATCTCATCTCTTTTTCTCATTTTCTATTATCACTTTCAATTACCTAACTCAGACTCTTTTACTTGCTTTTCTACTTCACTTTTATTAGAAATCTTATCTTTCTTTCTCATTTTCTATTATTACTGTCAATTACCTAACTCAGACTCTTTTACTTGCTTTTCTACTTCACTTTTATTAGAAATCTTATCTATCTTTCTCATTTTCTATTATTACTGTCAATTACCTAACTCAGACTCTTTTACTTGCTTTTCTACTTCACTTTTATTAGAAATCTTATCTTTCTTTCTCATTTTCTATTATCACTTTCAATTACCTAACTCAGACTCTTTTACTTGCTTTTCTACTTCACTTTTATTAGAAATCTCATCTCTCTTTCTCATTTTCTATTATCACTTTCAATTACCTAACTCAGACTCTTTTACTTGCTTTTCTACTTCACTTTTATTAGAAATCTCATCTATCTTTCTCATTTTCTATTATTACTGTCAATTATAATAAACAACCTCTTTTACTTGCTTTTCTACTTCACTTTTATTAGAAATCTCATCTCTCTTTCTCATTTTCTATTATTACTGTCAATTACCTAACTCAGACTCTTTTACTTGCTTTTCTACTTCACTTTTATTAGAAATCTTATCTTTCTTTCTCATTTTCTATTATTACTGTCAATTATAATAAACAACCTCTTTTACTTGCTTTTCTACTTCACTTTTATTAGAAATCTCATCTCTCTTTCTCATTTTCTATTATCACTTTCAATTACCTAACTCAGACTCTTTTACTTGCTTTTCTACTTCACTTTTATTAGAAATCTCATCTATCTTTCTCATTTTCTATTATTACTGTCAATTACCTAACTCAGACTCTTTTACTTGCTTTTCTACTTCACTTTTATTAGAAATCTCATCTCTCTTTCTCATTTTCTATTATTACTGTCAATTACCTAACTCAGACTCTTTTACTTGCTTTTCTACTTCACTTTTATTAGAAATCTTATCTATCTTTCTCATTTTCTATTATCACTTTCAATTACCTAACTCAGACTCTTTTACTTGCTTTTCTACTTCACTTTTATTAGAAATCTCATCTCTCTTTCTCATTTTCTATTATTACTGTCAATTACCTAACTCAGACTCTTTTACTTGCTTTTCTACTTCACTTTTATTAGAAATCTCATCTCTCTTTCTCATTTTCTATTATTACTGTCAATTACCTAACTCAGACTCTTTTACTTGCTTTTCTACTTCACTTTTATTAGAAATCTCATCTATCTTTCTCATTTTCTATTATTACTGTCAATTATAATAAACAACCTCTTTTACTTGCTTTTCTACTTCACTTTTATTAGAAATCTTATCTTTCTTTCTCATTTTCTATTATCACTTTCAATTACCTAACTCAGACTCTTTTACTTGCTTTTCTACTTCACTTTTATTAGAAATCTCATCTCTCTTTCTCATTTTCTATTATCACTTTCAATTACCTAACTCAGACTCTTTTACTTGCTTTTCTACTTCACTTTTATTAGAAATCTCATCTCTCTTTCTTATTTTCTATTATCACTTTCAATTACCTAACTCAGACTCTTTTACTTGCTTTTCTACTTCACTTTTATTAGAAATCTTATCTCTCTTTCTCATTTTCTATTATTACTGTCATTACCTAACTCAGACTCTTTTACTTGCTTTTCTACTTCACTTTTATTAGAAATCTCATCTCTCTTTCTCATTTTCTATTATTACTGTCAATTACCTAACTCAGACTCTTTTACTTGCTTTTCTACTTCACTTTTATTAGAAATCTTATCTATCTTTCTCATTTTCTATTATTACTGTCAATTATAATAAACAACCTCTTTTACTTGCTTTTCTACTTCACTTTTATTAGAAATCTTATCTTTCTTTCTCATTTTCTATTATCACTTTCAATTACCTAACTCAGACTCTTTTACTTGCTTTTCTACTTCACTTTTATTAGAAATCTCATCTCTCTTTCTCATTTTCTATTATCACTTTCAATTACCTAACTCAGACTCTTTTACTTGCTTTTCTACTTCACTTTTATTAGAAATCTCATCTCTCTTTCTCATTTTCTATTATTACTGTCAATTATAATAAACAACCTCTTTTACTTGCTTTTCTACTTCACTTTTCTTTGAAATCACATCTTTCTCATTTTCTTTTATTACTTTCAATTACCTAACTCAGACTCTTTTACTTGCTTTTCTACTTCACTTTTATTAGAAATCTCATCTTTCTTTCTCATTTTCTATTATTACTGTCAATTACCTAACTCAGACTCTTTTACTTGCTTTTCTACTTCACTTTTCTTTGAAATCTTATCTATCTTTCTCATTTTCTATTATTACTTTCAATTACCTAACTCAGACTCTTTTACTTGCTTTTCTACTTCACTTTTATTAGAAATCTCATCTCTCTTTCTCATTTTCTATTATTACTTTCAATTACCTAACTCAGACTCTTTTACTTGCTTTTCTACTTCACTTTTATTAGAAATCTCATCTCTCTTTCTCATTTTCTATTATTACTGTCAATTACCTAACTCAGACTCTTTTACTTGCTTTTCTACTTCACTTTTATTAGAAATCTCATCTCTCTTTCTCATTTTCTATTATTACTGTCAATTACCTAACTCAGACTCTTTTACTTGCTTTTCTACTTCACTTTTATTAGAAATCTCATCTATCTTTCTCATTTTCTATTATTACTTTCAATTACCTAACTCAGACTCTTTTACTTGCTTTTCTACTTCACTTTTATTAGAAATCTCATCTCTCTTTCTCATTTTCTATTATTACTGTCAATTACCTAACTCAGACTCTTTTACTTGCTTTTCTACTTCACTTTTATTAGAAATCTTATCTATCTTTCTCATTTTCTATTATTACTGTCAATTATAATAAACAACCTCTTTTACTTGCTTTTCTACTTCACTTTTATTAGAAATCTTATCTTTCTTTCTCATTTTCTATTATCACTTTCAATTACCTAACTCAGACTCTTTTACTTGCTTTTCTACTTCACTTTTATTAGAAATCTTATCTATCTTTCTCATTTTCTATTATTACTGTCAATTATAATAAACAACCTCTTTTACTTGCTTTTCTACTTCACTTTTATTAGAAATCTCATCTCTCTTTCTCATTTTCTATTATCACTTTCAATTACCTAACTCAGACTCTTTTACTTGCTTTTCTACTTCACTTTTATTAGAAATCTCATCTCTCTTTCTCATTTTCTATTATCACTTTCAATTACCTAACTCAGACTCTTTTACTTGCTTTTCTACTTCACTTTTATTAGAAATCTCATCTATCTTTCTCATTTTCTATTATTACTGTCATTACCTAACTCAGACTCTTTTACTTGCTTTTCTACTTCACTTTTATTAGAAATCTCATCTCTCTTTCTCATTTTCTATTATTACTGTCAATTACCTAACTCAGACTCTTTTACTTGCTTTTCTACTTCACTTTTATTAGAAATCTTATCTATCTTTCTCATTTTCTATTATTACTGTCAATTATAATAAACAACCTCTTTTACTTGCTTTTCTACTTCACTTTTATTAGAAATCTTATCTTTCTTTCTCATTTTCTATTATCACTTTCAATTACCTAACTCAGACTCTTTTACTTGCTTTTCTACTTCACTTTTATTAGAAATCTCATCTCTCTTTCTCATTTTCTATTATTACTTTCAATTACCTAACTCAGACTCTTTTACTTGCTTTTCTACTTCACTTTTATTAGAAATCTCATCTCTCTTTCTCATTTTCTATTATCACTTTCAATTACCTAACTCAGACTCTTTTACTTGCTTTTCTACTTCACTTTTATTAGAAATCTCATCTATCTTTCTCATTTTCTATTATTACTGTCAATTACCTAACTCAGACTCTTTTACTTGCTTTTCTACTTCACTTTTATTAGAAATCTCATCTATCTTTCTCATTTTCTATTATTACTGTCAATTACCTAACTCAGACTCTTTTACTTGCTTTTCTACTTCACTTTTATTAGAAATCTTATCTCTCTTTCTCATTTTCTATTATTACTGTCAATTACCTAACTCAGACTCTTTTACTTGCTTTTCTACTTCACTTTTATTAGAAATCTCATCTCTCTTTCTCATTTTCTATTATTACTGTCAATTACCTAACTCAGACTCTTTTACTTGCTTTTCTACTTCACTTTTATTAGAAATTTTATCTATCTTTCTCATTTTCTATTATTACTGTCAATTACCTAACTCAGACTCTTTTACTTGCTTTTCTACTTCACTTTTATTAGAAATCTTATCTCTCTTTCTCATTTTCTATTATTACTTTCAATTACCTAACTCAGACTCTTTTACTTGCTTTTCTACTTCACTTTTATTAGAAATCTCATCTCTCTTTCTCATTTTCTATTATTACTGTCAATTACCTAACTCAGACTCTTTTACTTGCTTTTCTACTTCACTTTTATTAGAAATCTCATCTTTCTCATTTTCTATTATTACTTTCAATTACCTAACTCAGACTCTTTTACTTGCTTTTCTACTTCACTTTTATTAGAAATTTTATCTATCTTTCTCATTTTCTATTATTACTGTCAATTACCTAACTCAGACTCTTTTACTTGCTTTTCTACTTCACTTTTATTAGAAATCTTATCTCTCTTTCTCATTTTCTATTATTACTTTCAATTACCTAACTCAGACTCTTTTACTTGCTTTTCTACTTCACTTTTATTAGAAATCTCATCTCTCTTTCTCATTTTCTATTATTACTGTCAATTACCTAACTCAGACTCTTTTACTTGCTTTTCTACTTCACTTTTATTAGAAATCTCATCTCTCTTTCTCATTTTCTATTATCACTTTCAATTACCTAACTCAGACTCTTTTACTTGCTTTTCTACTTCACTTTTATTAGAAATTTTATCTATCTTTCTCATTTTCTATTATTACTGTCAATTACCTAACTCAGACTCTTTTACTTGCTTTTCTACTTCACTTTTATTAGAAATCTTATCTCTCTTTCTCATTTTCTATTATTACTGTCAATTATAATAAACAACCTCTTTTACTTGCTTTTCTACTTCACTTTTCTTTGAAATCACATCTTTCTCATTTTCTATTATCACTTTCAATTACCTAACTCAGACTCTTTTACTTGCTTTTCTACTTCACTTTTATTAGAAATCTCATCTCTCTTTCTCATTTTCTATTATTACTTTCAATTACCTAACTCAGACTCTTTTACTTGCTTTTCTACTTCACTTTTATTAGAAATCTTATCTTTCTTTCTCATTTTCTATTATTACTGTCAATTACCTAACTCAGACTCTTTTACTTGCTTTTCTACTTCACTTTTATTAGAAATCTTATCTCTCTTTCTCATTTTCTATTATTACTGTCAATTATAATAAACAACCTCTTTTACTTGCTTTTCTACTTCACTTTTATTAGAAATCTCATCTCTCTTTCTCATTTTCTATTATTACTTTCAATTACCTAACTCAGACTCTTTTACTTGCTTTTCTACTTCACTTTTATTAGAAATCTCATCTCTCTTTCTCATTTTCTATTATCACTTTCAATTACCTAACTCAGACTCTTTTACTTGCTTTTCTACTTCACTTTTATTAGAAATCTCATCTATCTTTCTCATTTTCTATTATTACTGTCAATTACCTAACTCAGACTCTTTTACTTGCTTTTCTACTTCACTTTTATTAGAAATTTTATCTATCTTTCTCATTTTCTATTATTACTGTCAATTACCTAACTCAGACTCTTTTACTTGCTTTTCTACTTCACTTTTATTAGAAATCTTATCTCTCTTTCTCATTTTCTATTATTACTGTCAATTACCTAACTCAGACTCTTTTACTTGCTTTTCTACTTCACTTTTATTAGAAATCTCATCTCTCTTTCTCATTTTCTATTATTACTGTCAATTACCTAACTCAGACTCTTTTACTTGCTTTTCTACTTCACTTTTATTAGAAATTTTATCTATCTTTCTCATTTTCTATTATTACTGTCAATTACCTAACTCAGACTCTTTTACTTGCTTTTCTACTTCACTTTTCTTTGAAATCACATCTTTCTCATTTTCTATTATTACTTTCAATTACCTAACTCAGACTCTTTTACTTGCTTTTCTACTTCACTTTTATTAGAAATCTTATCTCTCTTTCTCATTTTCTATTATTACTTTCAATTACCTAACTCAGACTCTTTTACTTGCTTTTCTACTTCACTTTTCTTTGAAATCACATCTTTCTCATTTTCTTTTATTACTTTCAATTACCTAACTCAGACTCTTTTACTTGCTTTTCTACTTCACTTTTATTAGAAATCTCATCTTTCTTTCTCATTTTCTATTATTACTGTCAATTACCTAACTCAGACTCTTTTACTTGCTTTTCTACTTCACTTTTCTTTGAAATCACATCTTTCTCATTTTCTATTATTACTTTCAATTACCTAACTCAGACTCTTTTACTTGCTTTTCTACTTCACTTTTATTAGAAATCTCATCTCTCTTTCTCATTTTCTATTATTACTTTCAATTACCTAACTCAGACTCTTTTACTTGCTTTTCTACTTCACTTTTATTAGAAATCTCATCTCTCTTTCTCATTTTCTATTATTACTTTCAATTACCAAACTCAGACTCTTTTACTTGCTTTTCTACTTCACTTTTATTAGAAATCTTATCTTTCTTTCTCATTTTCTATTATTACTTTCAATTACCTAACTCAGACTCTTTTATTTGCTTTTCTACTTCACTTTTATTAGAAATCTTATCTCTCTTTCTCATTTTCTATTATTACTGTCAATTATAATAAACAACCTCTTTTACTTGCTTTTCTACTTCACTTTTCTTTGAAATCACATCTTTCTCATTTTCTTTTATTACTGTCAATTACCTAACTCAGACTCTTTTACTTGCTTTTCTACTTCACTTTTATTAGAAATCTTATCTCTCTTTCTCATTTTCTATTATTACTGTCAATTATAATAAACAACCTCTTTTACTTGCTTTTCTACTTCACTTTTCTTTGAAATCACATCTTTCTCATTTTCTATTATCACTTTCAATTACCTAACTCAGACTCTTTTACTTGCTTTTCTACTTCACTTTTATTAGAAATCTTATCTATCTTTCTCATTTTCTATTATTACTGTCAATTACCTAACTCAGACTCTTTTACTTGCTTTTCTACTTCACTTTTATTAGAAATCTTATCTTTCTTTCTCATTTTCTATTATTACTGTCAATTACCTAACTCAGACTCTTTTACTTGCTTTTCTACTTCACTTTTATTAGAAATCTCATCTCTCTTTCTCATTTTCTATTATTACTTTCAATTACCTAACTCAGACTCTTTTACTTGCTTTTCTACTTCACTTTTATTAGAAATCTTATCTATCTTTCTCATTTTCTATTATCACTGTCAATTACCTAACTCAGACTCTTTTACTTGCTTTTCTACTTCACTTTTATTAGAAATCTTATCTCTCTTTCTCATTTTCTATTATTACTGTCAATTATAATAAACAACCTCTTTTACTTGCTTTTCTACTTCACTTTTCTTTGAAATCACATCTTTCTCATTTTCTATTATTACTTTCAATTACCTAACTCAGACTCTTTTACTTGCTTTTCTACTTCACTTTTATTAGAAATCTCATCTCACTTTCTCATTTTCTATTATTACTTTCAATTACCTAACTCAGACTCTTTTACTTGCTTTTCTACTTCACTTTTATTAGAAATCTTATCTATCTTTCTCATTTTCTATTATTACTGTCAATTATAATAAACAACCTCTTTTACTTGCTTTTCTACTTCACTTTTCTTTGAAATCACATCTTTCTCATTTTCTATTATTACTTTCAATTACCTAACTCAGACTCTTTTACTTGCTTTTCTACTTCACTTTTCTTTGAAATCACATCTTTCTCATTTTCTATTATCACTTTCAATTACCTAACTCAGACTCTTTTACTTGCTTTTCTACTTCACTTTTATTAGAAATCTCATCTATCTTTCTCATTTTCTATTATTACTGTCAATTACCTAACTCAGACTCTTTTACTTGCTTTTCTACTTCACTTTTATTAGAAATCTCATCTCTCTTTCTCATTTTCTATTATTACTGTCAATTACCTAACTCAGACTCTTTTACTTGCTTTTCTACTTCACTTTTATTAGAAATCTTATCTCTCTTTCTCATTTTCTATTATTACTGTCAATTATAATAAACAACCTCTTTTACTTGCTTTTCTACTTCACTTTTCTTTGAAATCACATCTTTCTCATTTTCTATTATCACTTTCAATTACCTAACTCAGACTCTTTTACTTGCTTTTCTACTTCACTTTTATTAGAAATCTCATCTCTCTTTCTCATTTTCTATTATCACTTTCAATTACCTAACTCAGACTCTTTTACTTGCTTTTCTACTTCACTTTTATTAGAAATCTCATCTCTCTTTCTCATTTTCTATTATTACTGTCAATTACCTAACTCAGACTCTTTTACTTGCTTTTCTACTTCACTTTTATTAGAAATCTCATCTATCTTTCTCATTTTCTATTATTACTGTCAATTACCTAACTCAGACTCTTTTACTTGCTTTTCTACTTCACTTTTATTAGAAATCTTATCTCTCTTTCTTATTTTCTATTATTACTGTCAATTACCTAACTCAGACTCTTTTACTTGCTTTTCTACTTCACTTTTATTAGAAATCTCATCTCTCTTTCTCATTTTCTATTATTACTGTCAATTACCTAACTCAGACTCTTTTACTTGCTTTTCTACTTCACTTTTATTAGAAATTTTATCTATCTTTCTCATTTTCTATTATTACTGTCAATTACCTAACTCAGACTCTTTTACTTGCTTTTCTACTTCACTTTTATTAGAAATCTTATCTCTCTTTCTCATTTTCTATTATTACTTTCAATTACCTAACTCAGACTCTTTTACTTGCTTTTCTACTTCACTTTTATTAGAAATCTCATCTCTCTTTCTCATTTTCTATTATTACTGTCAATTACCTAACTCAGACTCTTTTACTTGCTTTTCTACTTCACTTTTATTAGAAATCTTATCTCACTTTCTCATTTTCTATTATTACTTTCAATTACCTAACTCAGACTCTTTTACTTGCTTTTCTACTTCACTTTTATTAGAAATCTCATCTCTCTTTCTCATTTTCTATTATTACTGTCAATTATAATAAACAACCTCTTTTACTTGCTTTTCTACTTCACTTTTATTAGAAATCTTATCTTTCTTTCTCATTTTCTATTATCACTTTCAATTAACTAACTCAGACTCTTTTACTTGCTTTTCTACTTCACTTTTATTAGAAATCTCATCTCTCTTTCTCATTTTCTATTATCACTTTCAATTACCTAACTCAGACTCTTTTACTTGCTTTTCTACTTCACTTTTATTAGAAATCTCATCTATCTTTCTCATTTTCTATTATTACTGTCAATTACCTAACTCAGACTCTTTTACTTGCTTTTCTACTTCACTTTTATTAGAAATCTCATCTATCTTTCTCATTTTCTATTATTACTGTCAATTATAATAAACAACCTCTTTTACTTGCTTTTCTACTTCACTTTTATTAGAAATCTTATCTTTCTTTCTCATTTTCTATTATTACTGTCAATTACCTAACTCAGACTCTTTTACTTGCTTTTCTACTTCACTTTTATTAGAAATTTTATCTATCTTTCTCATTTTCTATTATTACTGTCAATTACCTAACTCAGACTCTTTTACTTGCTTTTCTACTTCACTTTTATTAGAAATCTTATCTCTCTTTCTCATTTTCTATTATTACTTTCAATTACCTAACTCAGACTCTTTTACTTGCTTTTCTACTTCACTTTTATTAGAAATCTCATCTCTCTTTCTCATTTTCTATTATTACTGTCAATTACCTAACTCAGACTCTTTTACTTGCTTTTCTACTTCACTTTTATTAGAAATCTTATCTCACTTTCTCATTTTCTATTATTACTTTCAATTACCTAACTCAGACTCTTTTACTTGCTTTTCTACTTCACTTTTATTAGAAATCTCATCTCTCTTTCTCATTTTCTATTATTACTGTCAATTATAATAAACAACCTCTTTTACTTGCTTTTCTACTTCACTTTTATTAGAAATCTTATCTTTCTTTCTCATTTTCTATTATCACTTTCAATTACCTAACTCAGACTCTTTTACTTGCTTTTCTACTTCACTTTTATTAGAAATCTCATCTCTCTTTCTCATTTTCTATTATTACTGTCAATTATAATAAACAACCTCTTTTACTTGCTTTTCTACTTCACTTTTATTAGAAATCTCATCTCTCTTTCTCATTTTCTATTATCACTTTCAATTACCTAACTCAGACTCTTTTACTTGCTTTTCTACTTCACTTTTATTAGAAATCTCATCTCTCTTTCTCATTTTCTATTATTACTTTCAATTACCTAACTCAGACTCTTTTACTTGCTTTTCTACTTCACTTTTATTAGAAATCTCATCTTTCTTTCTCATTTTCTATTATTACTGTCAATTACCTAACTCAGACTCTTTTACTTGCTTTTCTACTTCACTTTTATTAGAAATCTCATCTCTCTTTCTCATTTTCTATTATCACTTTCAATTACCTAACTCAGACTCTTTTACTTGCTTTTCTACTTCACTTTTATTAGAAATCTCATCTTTCTTTCTCATTTTCTATTATTACTGTCAATTACCTAACTCAGACTCTTTTACTTGCTTTTCTACTTCACTTTTCTTTGAAATCTTATCTATCTTTCTCATTTTCTATTATTACTTTCAATTACCTAACTCAGACTCTTTTACTTGCTTTTCTACTTCACTTTTATTAGAAATCTCATCTCTCTTTCTCATTTTCTATTATTACTTTCAATTACCTAACTCAGACTCTTTTACTTGCTTTTCTACTTCACTTTTATTAGAAATCTCATCTCTCTTTCTCATTTTCTATTATTACTTTCAATTACCTAACTCAGACTCTTTTACTTGCTTTTCTACTTCACTTTTATTAGAAATCTTATCTTTCTTTCTCATTTTCTATTATTACTGTCAATTACCTAACTCAGACTCTTTTACTTGCTTTTCTACTTCACTTTTATTAGAAATCTTATCTCTCTTTCTCATTTTCTATTATTACTGTCAATTATAATAAACAACCTCTTTTACTTGCTTTTCTACTTCACTTTTCTTTGAAATCACATCTTTCTCATTTTCTTTTATTACTTTCAATTACCTAACTCAGACTCTTTTACTTGCTTTTCTACTTCACTTTTATTAGAAATCTCATCTCTCTTTCTCATTTTCTATTATTACTGTCAATTACCTAACTCAGACTCTTTTACTTGCTTTTCTACTTCACTTTTATTAGAAATCTCATCTCTCTTTCTCATTTTCTATTATTACTGTCAATTATAATAAACAACCTCTTTTACTTGCTTTTCTACTTCACTTTTCTTTGAAATCTTATCTTTCTCATTTTCTATTATTACTTTCAATTACCTAACTCAGACTCTTTTACTTGCTTTTCTACTTCACTTTTATTAGAAATCTCATCTCTCTTTCTCATTTTCTATTATTACTGTCAATTATAATAAACAACCTCTTTTACTTGCTTTTCTACTTCACTTTTATTAGAAATCTTATCTTTCTTTCTCATTTTCTATTATCACTTTCAATTACCTAACTCAGACTCTTTTACTTGCTTTTCTACTTCACTTTTATTAGAAATCTTATCTATCTTTCTCATTTTCTATTATTACTGTCAATTATAATAAACAACCTCTTTTACTTGCTTTTCTACTTCACTTTTATTAGAAATCTCATCTCTCTTTCTCATTTTCTATTATCACTTTCAATTACCTAACTCAGACTCTTTTACTTGCTTTTCTACTTCACTTTTATTAGAAATCTCATCTCTCTTTCTCATTTTCTATTATTACTTTCAATTACCTAACTCAGACTCTTTTACTTGCTTTTCTACTTCACTTTTATTAGAAATCTCATCTCTCTTTCTCATTTTCTATTATTACTTTCAATTACCTAACTCAGACTCTTTTACTTGCTTTTCTACTTCACTTTTATTAGAAATCTTATCTTTCTTTCTCATTTTCTATTATTACTGTCAATTACCTAACTCAGACTCTTTTACTTGCTTTTCTACTTCACTTTTATTAGAAATCTTATCTCTCTTTCTCATTTTCTATTATTACTGTCAATTATAATAAACAACCTCTTTTACTTGCTTTTCTACTTCACTTTTCTTTGAAATCACATCTTTCTCATTTTCTTTTATTACTTTCAATTACCTAACTCAGACTCTTTTACTTGCTTTTCTACTTCACTTTTATTAGAAATCTCATCTTTCTTTCTCATTTTCTATTATTACTGTCAATTACCTAACTCAGACTCTTTTACTTGCTTTTCTACTTCACTTTTATTAGAAATCTCATCTCTCTTTCTCATTTTCTATTATTACTTTCAATTACCTAACTCAGACTCTTTTACTTGCTTTTCTACTTCACTTTTATTAGAAATCTTATCTATCTTTCTCATTTTCTATTATTACTGTCAATTACCTAACTCAGACTCTTTTACTTGCTTTTCTACTTCACTTTTATTAGAAATCTCATCTCTCTTTCTCATTTTCTATTATTACTGTCAATTACCTAACTCAGACTCTTTTACTTGCTTTTCTACTTCACTTTTATTAGAAATCTTATCTCTCTTTCTCATTTTCTATTATTACTGTCAATTACCTAACTCAGACTCTTTTACTTGCTTTTCTACTTCACTTTTATTAGAAATCTTATCTCACTTTCTCATTTTCTATTATTACTTTCAATTACCTAACTCAGACTCTTTTACTTGCTTTTCTACTTCACTTTTATTAGAAATCTCATCTCTCTTTCTCATTTTCTATTATTACTGTCAATTATAATAAACAACCTCTTTTACTTGCTTTTCTACTTCACTTTTATTAGAAATCTTATCTTTCTTTCTCATTTTCTATTATCACTTTCAATTACCTAACTCAGACTCTTTTACTTGCTTTTCTACTTCACTTTTATTAGAAATCTTATCTATCTTTCTCATTTTCTATTATTACTGTCAATTATAATAAACAACCTCTTTTACTTGCTTTTCTACTTCACTTTTATTAGAAATCTCATCTCTCTTTCTCATTTTCTATTATCACTTTCAATTACCTAACTCAGACTCTTTTACTTGCTTTTCTACTTCACTTTTATTAGAAATCTCATCTCTCTTTCTCATTTTCTATTATTACTTTCAATTACCTAACTCAGACTCTTTTACTTGCTTTTCTACTTCACTTTTATTAGAAATCTTATCTCACTTTCTCATTTTCTATTATTACTTTCAATTACCTAACTCAGACTCTTTTACTTGCTTTTCTACTTCACTTTTATTAGAAATCTCATCTCTCTTTCTCATTTTCTATTATTACTGTCAATTATAATAAACAACCTCTTTTACTTGCTTTTCTACTTCACTTTTATTAGAAATCTTATCTTTCTTTCTCATTTTCTATTATCACTTTCAATTACCTAACTCAGACTCTTTTACTTGCTTTTCTACTTCACTTTTATTAGAAATCTTATCTATCTTTCTCATTTTCTATTATTACTGTCAATTATAATAAACAACCTCTTTTACTTGCTTTTCTACTTCACTTTTATTAGAAATCTCATCTCTCTTTCTCATTTTCTATTATCACTTTCAATTACCTAACTCAGACTCTTTTACTTGCTTTTCTACTTCACTTTTATTAGAAATCTCATCTCTCTTTCTCATTTTCTATTATTACTTTCAATTACCTAACTCAGACTCTTTTACTTGCTTTTCTACTTCACTTTTATTAGAAATCTCATCTTTCTTTCTCATTTTCTATTATTACTGTCAATTACCTAACTCAGACTCTTTTACTTGCTTTTCTACTTCACTTTTATTAGAAATCTCATCTCTCTTTCTCATTTTCTATTATCACTTTCAATTACCTAACTCAGACTCTTTTACTTGCTTTTCTACTTCACTTTTATTAGAAATCTCATCTTTCTTTCTCATTTTCTATTATTACTGTCAATTACCTAACTCAGACTCTTTTACTTGCTTTTCTACTTCACTTTTCTTTGAAATCTTATCTATCTTTCTCATTTTCTATTATTACTTTCAATTACCTAACTCAGACTCTTTTACTTGCTTTTCTACTTCACTTTTATTAGAAATCTCATCTCTCTTTCTCATTTTCTATTATTACTTTCAATTACCTAACTCAGACTCTTTTACTTGCTTTTCTACTTCACTTTTATTAGAAATCTCATCTCTCTTTCTCATTTTCTATTATTACTTTCAATTACCTAACTCAGACTCTTTTACTTGCTTTTCTACTTCACTTTTATTAGAAATCTTATCTTTCTTTCTCATTTTCTATTATTACTGTCAATTACCTAACTCAGACTCTTTTACTTGCTTTTCTACTTCACTTTTATTAGAAATCTTATCTCTCTTTCTCATTTTCTATTATTACTGTCAATTATAATAAACAACCTCTTTTACTTGCTTTTCTACTTCACTTTTCTTTGAAATCACATCTTTCTCA